>PVJH01017542.1:0-47482 GCA_004026705.1 Nesogale talazaci | reverse complement strand
GAGGTATGGCCAGTGAGACTGAATCAAATGTGGTCTCTCAAAGGAAGCGGGGGAAGGCAGCACAGAGAGTATTCTGTGACTTTACTGAGAAAGGCAGGGACAAGCTGAGGGCCAAGGAAGAGAGATTGAATTTCATTTAACCACAACAGAAGTTCTTTTGGGGTTTTAACAAGTAGATGATAGACAGTGATTTTCAGTTTTTTTAAAAGTAAGATAGCTGAGAGATCAGTGAGAAATTTGCATTCTAAAGAGAGAGAAAGAGAGAGAGAAAGCCATTTGCAGGGGGCTACAAATTGCACTGTGTATTTATAACCAAGTGTGGGATTGCTTAGTCATTGTGGCTTTTTGAGAAGCTGCCCCGAATGTTTTTGAAAGAGCTTGCACAATTTTAAGTGCCCATAAGCAGTGAAGGGAGGCTTCAATTTCTTGCCAAACACCTGTTATTACCTGCATTTTTCATTAATTCCATTCTAGTGGATAGGAAATGGTATCTCCTTATAGGTTTGATTTGCATTTCCTTAATGAATAATAAGGAGCACTGCTGGAGTCATTGATTACAAATTGGACTGTTAATCACAGAACCACAGTTTGAACCCAACAAAGGCTTCAAGGGAGAAAGATGAGACATTCAGCTTTTTTAAAGACTAACGGTCACCATATGTCAAAATAGTCTTAATGGCAATGAGTGAGCATGACTAATGATATCCAACATCTTTCCATGAGTTTATTGGCTTTTTGAGTATGTCTTGGGAATGTGTCTAATCAAAATCTTTGTTCATTTAAATTTGGAAAATCACTTTTAATTCTCGATTGTAAGAGTATTTGTATATTCTACTTAGAAACCCATGGTCAGATATATGCTTTTCAAATAGTCTTTCTCTTTTTTGGATTTCTATCTCTATGGTGTTTAGAGCAGAAATGTTTTTAATTTTAATAAAGTCCAATCTAGTTTTAATTTCATCACTTTGCTGTCGGTGTTATGTCTAAGCAGTGACCTGGATAAATTTCAGTGATTGATATGACATCTCAGCAGAGCTAGCAAGTAGGTAGTTGATTACGGGTGTGGAAGTCAGAGAAGGGAACTAAAAAGAAGGTGGGGAGGAACTAATATAAGGATAGTATTTAAACCATGGGATTTGATGAGATCTTTCCAAAACAGAGATATAGAAAGATAGAAGGATGAATAGATGCAGTTCATGTACATTATTCATAGTACTAGGTAAAGCACCATTAAAAACACCATAAGGATGTTCTGATGGTACAAGTGTTAATATACTCACTGATAACTTGAAAGTTGGTGGTTCAAATCCACTCAGAAACACTTTAGAAAAAAAGAGTGGCAGTGTACATCAAAAAAATTAACTATTACTAACAATAACAACAACAACAAAATTAACTACTAGATGGAAAAGAGATAGTCTTTTCTACAAATGGTGCTGGAAAACCTGGATCTCCATCAGTAAAAGGATGAAACAGGACCCAGCTCTCATATTACATACAAAAATGGCTCAAGATGGAGTAAAGATTTAAATGTAGACCCTGTAACCATAAAGATCATCAATGAAACAATAGAGACAAACTTAAAGTCTCAATACAAGGCAGAAATACATTGCCAGAAGGTGGAGGAGGGAGGGGAAAATGAGAAACTGGTATTAAAGGCTCAAGTAGAAAGAAACTGTTTTGAAAATGATGATGGTAAAATATAGACAATGGGCTTGACACTATGGGTGAATAGATGCATTGTGATAAGCGCTATATTAGTCTCCAGTAAAATGATTTGAAAGATTAAAGAAGAAACACACTACCAAACATATGAAAAAACCACATACAATATATGACAAAACAGAGGACTGGAATCTATTAAAACAACATTTATGTACATCAAAAGACTTCATCTAGGCAAGGAGGGTATTGGATGCCTGGTGCGGTTTGATGAAACACAATATAGCCTAGAATAATTGCTAAAACTGGATGAAGGTTGAATATAATAGTGGAATAGGAAGAAAGTAAAAGGTAAAAGTGGTCTCGGATTTGGTCTTCCTTAGATTCACAATCAATGTTCATGGGGGCAACAGTAGAAAGATCAAAAGAAGAGTGGTGTTAGGTATATCTGCTGGACAAGACCTCTTTAAAATATTGAAGAGCAAGGATATTACTTTGAGGACTAAGGTGTGCCTAACCCAAGACATGGTATTTTCCATTGCCTCATATGCCTGTGAATGGCAGACACTGAACAAGGAAGACATAAGAAGAATTGATACATTCGAATTGTAGTGCTAGATAAAATATTGAGAGTACCATGGACTATTAAATGGACAAACCATTCTGTAGTGGAAGAAGCAAGGCCAGAATGCTCCTTAGAGGCAAGGATGGCAAGAGTTCATCTTATATTCTGTGGGTATATTGTCAAGAGAGACTCATCCCTGGAGAAAGATATCAGGTTTGGTAAAGTGGAAGGTGGTGAAACAGAGGAAGGTCCTTAAGGAGATGGATTGGGATAGCAGCTGTATCAATGGCTTCAGGCATAGGAAAAATTGTGAGGATGGCACAGAACCATACCGTCTTTCATTGTCTTGTGCATAGGGTCACTATGGGATGGAGTTGAATCGATGGCAATAACTTTTTTCAAGCTAAGCAACAAACTCAGCTAGATGAACCAGGGAAACCACGCCTCTCACTGAACCAGGGAATACTCACATTGAATTGAAACCATGTGGGAGCATTTGATTGGTGGAACCATGATTGCTTGTTTCCATCTAAGATGTCCAAGATAGTGGGAAAATAACATTTCAGAACTGTGTCCTGGGAATCTGAAGTTCATAGTAGAGGAATTATAAAAAAGTAGAAGACATCCAAAAGATGGCTAGAGATTGTCTTAGTCATCTGTGCTGCTATGACAGAAATTCCGTAGTGGCCGGGTTTAACAACTACAACTGTATTTGTTAACCTCACTGTTCGAGAGGTTAGAAGTCTGAATTCGGGCTGCTAGTTCCAGGGGAAAGTTTTCTCTCTCTGTTCTTGTTTCTTCTGGATACTCTTCATGTGGCTTTCTATATCTCTTCTCTTGTAAGAGATTGATTCAAAGCACACAGTGTAATTATCCTGTCTCATTAACATAACATAAAATTCACTCCCAAAGGGGACCATACACATGAGCATAGAAGTTAGGATTTGCAAAGCATATTTTTTGGGGCGACACAATCCAATGCATAAGAGAATCTCTACAGAAAGAAGTGAATACTTTGTATGGCTCTCCTGTCCACAGTCTCTGTGTCACTCCACTAGGTATTGAGTGAGCCATTTCAGAAGCAGAATGAGAGCGCGTCACAATCACAGGAAAGCAGAGCCAGCAGGGAAGCCCATTTGAAATCCCTGTGTGAAGTGGGAGCAGCCCCAGGGGCACCTGAAATAATGAAACAGAGCAGCCATCTCCCTAGCTCACAGAATGAATAAAGCTGAGGGTCTTTGGGCAGGAGACAGGCTTGCACGTGGGGTGCGGGACATTTATCAGCATGAAAGGGACTTTGTGACATGTACCCAAGTTCGGGAGAGGCTGAGGAGGTGTGTGGTAGAGAAGCTGAGGATCATACACAGACATGCCTGCCGGTGTGGCTGAAATGAGGTGCTCCAGCCCAAAGGTCACGCATCCATGCTTGCTGATCCTGAAGGATGGGGACCTATTACCCTCTCTGATCTAAACCGTAATCGTGAGTTTCACCTATGAGGTTTGTGTGGCCCCTGCAATGGGTTATTTGACTGACCAGGGTCGTAGAGTGTTGTAGGAGAGATATGGGGTTCAGAATGGGATGGATGGTGGTGCTGGATGGAAGGTGGGGGCATATCTGAAATCGGGCTTGTGGCCATTGGCCTAGGGCTGTTGTGGACGTGGATTATCATTCTTCCTACTGTAGCTGGAGGAGACCAGACTTAACCCTTCACCCTATTTTCTCACTGTGCGTCATGTCTCTGGTCACTCAGCAGTTGTTTGTCAGGAGTTTCTTCTTCAGATAAAATCTAAATGAAAGAAGCTAACCTCAAAGTCTTTCTATTTGAACAAGATAGTGTTTCCACTTAAATATAACATCAGACAAATGATATTTATTGATGCACAACTATTCAAGCAATTTTCATTCCTCAAAGAACAGGTTCCAGACCTGGAGGGCATGTTGTTATGCATTTAGGATGTTATCCACATTTTCATTCATGTACAAGAGCTACCCAGTGCCCTTGCATGTTGAACATCAATAAGTTCTCTCCATAAACAAAAAAACCCATGAGGCTATTAATTTAATGAGATCTATGTGCATCTCTGACTATTTAGAAATGAAATGCCAGCTGAGCCCAGGTGGCCCTGTGGTTGTGTGTGGGCCTGCGGCCCACAGGGTTGATGGTTCAAATCCAGCAGCAGCTCTCCAGCAGCAAGGCTGGGCTTCCTACTCCCACCAGGGCAGTGATGTGGTGTGGTGGCAGGGAGAGAAAGAAATGAAATGCCACCATATAGATAATCATTAACTTAATTATTTTAAGTCTTAAAAATAGCATGTTAAAGAGTCTTAAATAAAATAAGATAAGGGCTTGGTTTGGGCTAGGTTGGAACCAACCAGCTCCCATTCCTTACCTGCTCTTTCAGGAAGATGGACAACATTCTAGACTTTACAGCATCTAACCCCAGCATTCCAAGGAGCTTATCTCTCCAAGGCAGTCTGGTGCAAATTCCTTTCCCAGAGAGATAGATGACTACCCAGCTTCAAAGGCCCCTCCCACAGCATTCCAAAGGAGGAGGTTGGGAATGGAGACATTTTCTCACCAACTCAGATCCTGCAGTTGCAGTATCAAACCTCCCTTATCGGTGCAAACACCCTCAGCTTTCTTCACCTTATAGCATAGTTCCCTAACCCACTGTCCCACCGGCAGCATGGCTTCCCTGATCTCACTCTGGGCTTCGGAACTGACCCAGGGACTGAAGATGCTACTGTCCCGTCCCTCTCTCTGTTGTTCCTTCCCTTCCCCAAAGTTCTTCGCCCCCTCAATAAAGTATCTCTTCACTTTTCATTCCTGACTGAACTGTATTTCCATTCTGCAGCTCTGTCTCAACCTCTCAGGCTTTGGTTTTTCATTCATTTTTTTTTTAATCCCACTTTATTGAACGTTAGTTAGTTGACAAATTTTAGCAAATACATCCACTCCAATAATCACCATTGCAATGAAGATAATAAAAACTTTCGTAACCTTAAAGTTTTAAATATTCCTTAAGTCCTTTTCCATCATCCTCACACTCCCATGCTAGGAACCGGCTGACAATAGGAAGTGAGTTGAAAAAAATATGGGAGCATAATTTACATACTCAACATTGCGTCCGTTTAAAATACACAGTTTTTCTATAGCATTGATATTTTAAAAAATAAAATCACTCTCTTCACATTCTTTGGCATTTGAATTCTCAACTATAGTGTTATAAAAACTTGCCATCATTTGGCTGCATAGGAAAGCACTGCATTCATTCTGTTTTTTTACATCTCCCCACCCCCCTGCATCCCAACACACATACCCATATGCACACCCCCCACACACACTCCAACACACACCCACACAGTCACTCCACACTGTCTCCACATGAGGTCTTGGATAAAGCAGAATATTTTTAAATGTGGTAAACAGATTGGTAACAAAACAGTTTGCATTTCTATAGTATTAACACATACAGGGCTGAACCCCGGTGGCATAGTGGTTATGCGCGGGACTGCGGCCCACTGGGACGGAGGTTCAATTCCAGCAGTGGGGCTGGGCCTCCTACTCCCACCACCGGAGAGCAGTGATGCCCCACAAAAAAAACACACACACACAAAAAAACCCAAAAAAACCCCCCCAAAAACACATACAGTTCAGTGACATTTCTCATATATATTTATTTTTTTCTAAAACTTAAACCAATGTAATTTATTTGTAAAAGTAATCCAAGAAAGAGATGATCAATTGAGAAAGTCAATTAACACCACCAACAAAAGCTATTAATAATCTGGGAAGGAAAAAGTCGTTAGTAGTTATTGACAGAATATTCTGGATTTCAGAGATGTCTGATGGTGAATTGGTATGACAGAATCCCTGTTGGTTTCTTGTACAGTGATTGTTAAAAGAAAGTGTACTCTATCATACAGGCACACATGCATACTGCTGGTCTATACACACAAAGCAACTCTGTTTTGGGGCTGAGGCCTGGTGGCGTAGTAGTTGTGTGCTGAACTGCGGCCCACTAGGTTGGCGGTTCAAATCCAGCAGCACCTCTTAAGGAGCAAGCCTGGGCCTGCCACTCCCACCAGAGGGAAGTTATGCCCCACTCCCTCCCCCCCAAAAGAACTCTGTTTCGGTTACTAGAATTTCAGTTGTCTGTTTTAGGTAATGAAAATTATGGTCCTCTCAAAACTATTAATGTGTCCCAAAGCTATTTAAATTACACTAGAACTTATACTACTTTTCCCCCATAGAGACAACGTGAAGGTAGGTTATCCATTACAAAGTAAAATATAGAGGGGCCAGGAAAGGGAGGAGAGAAAAGTTGCAGAGGCTGCTTATGGACAAGCCAACACATCATGGAATTTGGTTCTTTGGTTTGGAGGTTTGCAGTCATGGTTCCATGGAACATCCCAATTAATTGGTTTAATATATTTAAAGTATCTGTTCGATCTCCTCGTTCATTGCATAGTGCCTGGGGTCTTAAACCTTGCAAATGGCCATCCAAGCAACAACTGGTCTATTCACCTTAGCTGTCCAACTGGGTGCCATTGGCCATCGACCTAGTTCCCCCCCAAAAGTCTCCGGTGTGTTATTCTCGATGTGTGTGTATGTGTAGGGAGTGGGTGGTGGGTGGGGTGGTTGTTACGGGGTGGTCGCCGGCATTTGGGAGCAGGGGCTGCTCCTTCAACGAAGCTGCAAGCCTAACCCGTCATCTGGCGTCATTTCCCACACGTCAATGGCCCGGCTGCAGAATTGGGTCGGGACCGCCCTCTGCTGGCCACCCTGTTCATTGCCTCCCTCATACATTATTTTTAAATCTAAAAAAAATTTGAATCATTTTATGGGGGACTCATACAGCTCTTATCACAATCTACATATCCATCCTTTGTGTCAAGCATATTTTTCATTTGTTACAGTCATCATTTTCAAAACATTTTCTTTCTACTTGAGCTCATGGTATCAGCTCCTCATCTCTCCCCCATGAACGCTTGATAATCTCTCTCTATATTTTTCATGTATTACACTGACCAATGACTCCCTTCACCCACTTTTATGTTGGCCACCCCCCTGGGAGGGGGTTATATATAGATCAGCTCTTCTTAACCTGTGCGTATCACTGTTGGGCTGGAACAAACCTTTCATAGGAGTTGCCTGATTCATAACAGTAGCAAAATTACAGCTATGAAGTAACAGTGAAATAAGTTTATGGTTGGGGGGTCACCACGACATGAGGAACTGCATTAAAGGGTGGCGGCATTAGGAAGGTTGTGAACGGCTGATATATATCATTGTGAACAGTTTCCCTTCTCTCCTATCACCTTCCCCTCACCCTCCTGCTGTCACTACTCTCATTATTGGTCCTGTCCTGGATTTCCCATGTTTCCAGCTCTTATCTTTACCCGGGTAAATGTTCTGGTCTAGCATGATTTGTAAGGTAGAATTGGGGTCATGATAGGACAGGGAGTGGGGGTAGGGGAGGAAGCATTAAAGAATTAGCAGAAAGTTGTATGTTTTACTTCCTTGTGCCCCTTCTGTAAAGGTCTGTCCAACTGTCTACATATGAACTTTGGGTCTTCACTCCACACTCCTCCTCATTCACAATGATATGAATTCTTGTTCTGGGTCTTTGATGCTTGAAACCTGATCCCATCGACACCTCCTGTCAAACAGGCTGGTGTGCTTTTTCCATGTGGACTTTGTTGCTTCTGAGCTAGATGGCCACTTGTTTGTCTTCAAGCCTTTAAGACCCCAGAGGCTATATTTTTTTGATACAAGGCACCATCTTCCTTCTTCACCATATTTGTTTATGCATCCATGTTGTCTTCAGCAATCGTGTTGGAAAGATGAGCACCACAGAATGCCAAGTTATTAGAACAAAGTGTTCTTGCGTTGAGATAGTACTTGAGTAGAAGCCTAATGTCTGTATGCTATTGTAATACCTAACATATAAATGTGTGTACCCTATTATCATATATAAGTATATTTACCTATGTACATGCCTGTATGTAGACCTCTATAAATGCCCACTTTCCTCCTAGTTCTTTCCTCTACTTCCTTCTACTTTTCTCTTGTCCCACTATCATGTTCAGCCTTCATTTGGATTTCAGTAATTCCTTTCGGTTACATTGCCCTTGACTAAGCCCTAGCATGCATACTAAAACATTGCTGTTTTAGATCATTTGTTGTTCCCTTGTCCCTGAGTTTGTTAACACCTACATCCTTCCTCCCATCTCCCCCACTTCTGTACCCCCCCGAAAAATTGGTTCTGTTGTTTTAGCCTCCAGATTGCTTATGCTGCCTATCTTAGCAATGCAGAGAGAATAATAAACACAAAAGCAAAACAGAGCAAAACCAAACAGAAAAAGAAAATAAAAAACAAACCCCAACAACAACAAAAACCCAACACACACACACACACACACAAAGCAAAAACTATAAATAGTTCCAGGTCTGTTTCTTGAACTTTAGAAGTGTTTTCCAGTGCAGTCTAATGAAGTGCTATGCCCTGGTCCCAAAGCCTATTTTTGGCATTCCCTGGGGGTTCATTGCTTTGCTCCCTTTGCACGCCCTTAGCATTTTGCCTTGGGGGGTAGTGGGGGCAGATTGGGCACCATTACTGCATGGTGCCCCCAGTGTTGTCCCTTGTAGTGCTGTGGGTCAGTGAGGCATGTCGTGTCATGGTGGGACTGGCCCTGTGGTTCTCTCTGCATGTTGGCTGCTCTGAATAGGAATACTATTCTTGGGGCTTGCTGGGCCAGAATGTGTTCCATTCACTCTCCTTACCTCTTCATTTGCTTCTGTGTGCTCTGATCAGTGTGCTGCTTTCCCTGAGCCGTGGCTTCAGTGCTGTCCTCTGAAGTGAATTCTTGTCGGTGGAGGGAATATCCACGTAGTTGGGATTGGGGCTGGACCCACAAACCTCTCCATTATTTCTCTGTTTCATGCTTTTATATTGCATTCTTATCTTGGTGCACCAGTTGTAGTAAGGTCCCTCTCTCCTTCTCCTGTGGAGATACAAACAACACCCTCTCCTTGGGTGGGGTAGTGCCCTGTTCCTCCGCCGCCCATGTCTTTCTCTCTCTTTTTCTTTTCTCCTTCTTTTTCTTTGGCTGCCATATGTATTCCTGGATTGGGTTTGGTCCCTGCCATAGAACCTGGATCTCAACCTAGGAATATATGTATACAGTAGCTTTTCCCCTATCCCCTTTTTGCATTCTTAAACTTACCTCGATATACTAGTGTTGTACTTGTTCTTTTGTGCTCGGCTTACTTTGCTTAGCTTACTTCACTATCCTTGGCTAACTTTTTCTAACACTTCCCATGTGGCAATGTGCTTCATGCTTTCAACACTGCTTGTTAGGGATGTGTAGTAAGTACTTCCCTGTATACATGTGCCACAGTTTTTTAAAAAAAATTCATTCCTCAGATGATGGAAATCTGGATTGTTTTCAACTTCTTGCAATTGTGAATTGTGTTGCAATGCATATTGGAGCACACATGTCTGGCTGTGGTTTGTTTCTTGCCTTTTCTGGGTATATGTTTAATAGGGATGATTGCTGGTCTATTTTTCTTTGTTGTGTTTTTTCAGGTAGTCCAGTTACTCTAGTTGTTCTTTTTTCTGGCATCAGACATGGCTCTCAGGTTGTCTTCAGCTGCCCTTATTATCTTATTTGACTGCCTTTCTTGTTTGTTGGTGTCTGTCTGGTTATCCTGTGTGTTGCGGGTGAGATTTTCTGCCTCCTTAAGTCTGTTGGTCAAGTTTATGAATTTGTTACTGGATTTTGTTATATGGCCTCTTAGGTCTCATGTTTCCCTTTGGTGCCTGGCCTTTATCTCCTCTGTCATTTCATTCTTTTTCTTTACTGTTTTCCTCATGTCCTGTTTGACTGCAAACAGCATTCTGAAGATTTCTTTCTGTAGCAGATCAATGTCTGCCTCTTCTCTGTACAACACTAGGTTTAGGATTTCTTCCGACATTGCCTTTTACTGCTCCTATCTTTTCATTGAAATTGTAGGGGCTGATTGCTGCTTGCATTGTGCTGTTTCAGAGAAGCCCAGCACCATTTTGCAGAGATTTGAAGAACAGTGAGCTCTTTCTTTGGGGGACTCATGGAAATGTTTCTTCAAAGTGCCTTTATTAATTGCTCTATGGGGTAGGGCTACCACCTTATCCTCTGGTGGTTTCACTGTTTCCCAAGCCAACCAATATTCTGTTACTTGAAGGGCAAGATGGCTGGTCCTCTCAGGGAACACTGGTTGGATGGTTGTGGACCCAGGAGGATGGTGCTACACTGGATGATCTTACAGGAAGCTGTGGTGGTGTGGGCCATTGTGGCTTGGCATGCCCCAGAGGGTGTGTGGCATTTCCTGCTGCAACAGGAGTGCCACAAAGGACAGGTGGGTGTGGCTGTTCTTGTGCTCAGCACTGTGGATGGTGGGCCGAATTGCCCTACTTGGCTTGATCACGGTGTAAATTGGGCAGCAGTTCCCACAGCAGCGTGGAGCACTGGAGAGTTTTGGCAGAGCTGTCTTAGGCTGTGTGAAGCACTGTGGCAGGAAAGGGGAAGCTCTCTGAGTCACAAGGACTGCAGATGACAGGCAGGGTCTCCTCCAGTCACGTGGAAGGTGGGCAGAAGTTCCCACAGTCAAGTGAAGCTCCCCATAATGTGGGCTGGATTCCCACCAACCACTTAAAGGACCTTGGAAGGATTGCATGAATTCCCCTGTGGTAGAAGCTGGATGGGATTCTCCCAGCCTCGTGTAATGCTGCAGAGGATTTGAACTCCCTCAACTGGGTGGAGAGTGGGCGTAATTGCCCTAGGTGAAGGGGATTGACCTGGAGGCTGACAGTGGCAGGTGAGAGGAAAGAGAAGAGTGAAAAACACCCCCAAAACTTAGCTGGCTGAGAATGTTGGGGGAAAAAGAGAGGAGAGGGAAAGAAAAGAAAGGATATAGCTGAGTCATGATTTCCTGACCATGAGGCGAGAGTCATGTAAAGCCTGACCAGAGGCCATGGGAAACTGTGGTTGTGCTGTCATAATGCTCTTGGGCCAGTGAAAGGAGTCTGGCTCTGACTGAGACTGTCACTGGGCTAAGATTAAGCCTTAGCAAACCTCCACAGTGCTAAGTCAAAAGCCCACAGCTCCTCAAAACCTAGTGAATCTGTGTCTACTTATCTTTCTGATGCTTCTCCTGTGACCAGGCAGTGTGAAATTTCCCTCTCAGTTGCTCTCCTGTGCTGATTTCTGTGGAGTCCCTCTAGTGTGGGTTACTTGCTCACCATCTTGCAGAAAGTCCCCTAAATTTAAAATTGTATCAACATATAACTCTTATGTCATATAATTCAATGGTTTAATCTTACACAGTATTCTTGATTCACCAATTATTCTTGAAAATTGCTGACACAAACACCAGAAAAGCAGACATAACATTGTCTAGTGAGAACTGAACTACATTAGCTACTGCCACCACGCATGAATCATAACATTCATTGAAATATGAATATCAATGATATCCTTATATGATACCTTCTATAAAGTTATTTTACAGGAAAGTATCTTATAAATCTTGAGCAAATAAATAGCTAAATAGGTATGCACAGTTGGTGATTTAGTGTTTGCTGTGTGTGAGAGAATGTGGATATTATATATTATCTAAGAATTCTCACTAATGGTATATTTTTGGAAGAAGCTTGTTTGAAGCTATTAGCATGTTTTATACATTATTGATTTTAAAATATTTTTCCAGTTTGGCAAGAGTGTCATATCTTCGGAGACAACGCCAGTGAATTCTTCTTATCGAAGAGGTTGGATAATGGTTTAAACATAGTCCTGAAAGTGAAATGGATAGGTGTGACGTTCCATAGTGCGTTATCCTAATTTACCTCTCTGTTACTGTGATATAATCTGGGGAGCAAATTATTTAGGGCTGAGAAATTTGGAGCCCTGTGAAATAAACAGGAATAGCATTTGGATCAATCAGCAGTCATCACACCCTCGACACCTCACTTCTTTAGAACAAGCATGTCTCATGAACCGCCTATGGAAGGAGGACCATGCATGCAGACCACGATGATACATGAAGGAGAGCTGCTGCCCTCTACTCCTGCTCTGAGCATGCAGGAGGAAGAAAGAATTACAGAACCACTGGGGTGTGAGGTGCTAACTTCAAAGATACAATGCTGCTCACAGTATCTTGGCAGCAGGGAAAAATAGGTTAAGATAATCAGAAAAAAGATTTTCAAAGGTGACAATAGTTTAGGTAAGTCAAGGAGGGCTAGAAGAAGTTAGCCAGGGGAGGAAGTATAAGAGTCCGTTTGACTGCATTCCTAAAGGTCACATGAGAATGATTTCTGACCTGCATGTGGCACATTGTGTTTGCTTTGATGGGAACAGAGGTAAGACACCAGAAAGTTTCATATTTGCAGAAGCGAGTTTTTTTCTTCCAGCAGAAATTTTGGTCATAAAGATATCGTGTTGGTGAAATGTCTGAATGTTAGTGTGATTGAAATGAAAGTCTTTAGTATGTGCAGGTTGAGAATGAACCTGGAGAAATAGCCAGATTCCAGAAGCCTTTGTATGCCATGGTAAAGGCTTTAGGCTTTCTTCTAAAAGCAATAGAGAGTGATGGTGGATGAATATCAGAGAGGGTTGAGAATCCCCTGGCAGTCATATGGAATATAGATCGGTGTGTTGGGAAGTATTGAGAGAGATCATTTAGGAGGCTATTAGGATAATGAGAGCTTAAAACAAGACAGTAGGAAATCAGAGGATGGACCAATTTTTTTTTGTTCTTTTTTTGGCATCACTGCCCTCTGTTGGTGGGAGTAGGAGGTCCAGCCTTTGCTCCTGTGGAGCTAGAATTGAACCTCCATCCCAGAGCGCTGCAGTCCCTCACACAAACACTACATCACTGGGGCTCAGACAGATAGATCAATTTTGAAAGATAAGAACACAGAATGGCTTTACTTAATGACAAATTGGGTGCAGGGGTATATTTAAGCACACATGTATATATGTGTGTCTTGATGATTGTTATTTAAAATGTATAGGGTTCTTTCAATATTTCAAGGATCTCTAGGGGTGGGCTGCTAACTGCATGGTCAACAGTTTGAGCACTTCAGCCACTTTGAGGGAGGAAGACGAGACTTTTCTACTTGAAAAGTCTTGGAAACCAACATGGGCAGCTCTGCTGTGTCCTAAAAGATCATTATAAGTTTGAATCAATTTCTTAGCAGTGGGGCCCAATATTTCAACTATTATTAAAACCATTTATTGAGTGCTTGCAAAATCTCAAGCATGGTTTTAAGTGTTATCTTACAATAAATATTTTAAATGCTTGCATTCCATGACTTATTTCAGCCTTGAAAAAATATGGTAGCAAATGAGCTCCATTTACAGAGATGAAATGTAATAAAGAATAAATGATTTTCTCGAGGTCAGAAAGCCAGTAAGTAGTGACTGAAAATTGAGCCTAGGTAATCTGACTTCACTCCAGTGTCCTAACGCATACCAACCCTTCCATTTACCATTCTATTTAATACACAATTACATGAGTCCTGCCTTGTAGTCGTTACATAATCTTGTGTTAAGTTGAGCGTATTAAGGGTGAAGGGGTGGAGTCTAGCCGATGAGGTTGAAGTTTGATTGGAGGGTGACTGAGATAAATGCCTCTCAGGAGATGGTTTACCTTCTCTCTTCTTGTTCATAAGCCTAGAAACTTGCTGAGATCTATCAAAGCCCCAGAAATACTTCCACCACCACTGGATCCACAAGAATTTGCACCCACTGGCGTGTGATATTACTGCATCTTACAGCGCTGCATGTGCTGCTTGAGTCTGAAGAGGAATTTATGGACTAGTATCACACTTATAGGCTAATATTGTACATATGGGCTTGATCTGGATGGAACTTTGATGTTTTCTTAATATAAAGTTACTCTTTGATATAAAAGTCTTTCCTATACATAGGTGTATGCTCCTGGATTTGTTTCTCTAGTCAACCCATTCTAACAAAGGCCTTTATTAGTGTGTTATCTTTATTTTGCCAATAAGGAACTTTGTCCTAAGAAAAGTATCTTGTGAACAGTCTTGCTTCTTTTATTTCTCCTCTCTTTCCTGTCCTCCTCTTCTTGTTTTGATATCTTCCCTTTCTCCTGTCATTCTTCTTTTAGGCAGTACATTTATTGTGCACCTAGTGAGTGCCTTGTAAGTGCTGGGGATTTGCACAGAGATAAACAAGACAGACCAAATCTTTGTCCATATAGAGTTGACATTTGAATAACTATTCTAGGCAATAAGTAAACAAATAAAGCAATCCTATAATATTAGGAGGGAATAGACCCCAAGCATAATAAAGCACAGTAAAAACATAGTAGGTGAGAGACGATCAGAAAAGCTCTTTATGCAAAGATAATGAAAACAAGGGTTGCGCCTTCTGCTCTAGATGAAAACATTCCATTCGATGCCACAGCAAGGAATGGTGATATTGTCATAGGTGAGGAGCAGCATGGCTGCTAAAATACCAAGGACAGGGCAACTGCTATGGAAACATGCTTGGAATGGAAGTAGTCAGTGACTGGATCTTGTAAGGGATAGTGAACCGTAGGATGAACTTTTATTTCTTTTCTAAGAGTTCTGGGGAGCCCGCTCTAGAATTTCACACAAAATAATGAAATGATAAGATTTGTATTTTCAAAAGATCTCCTGGGCTGCCACATGGCAAAATGTTTAAAAGGAGGAGTTGGACAAAGGTAGGGGCAGGGAGATAAAAGACTCCTTAATTATTTAGGCTCCAAAGATCTTAGTCTACTCTTAACTCTTGAGTGTCTAGAGCAGTGGTTCTCAACCTTCCTAATGTTGTGACCCTGTAAAACAGTTCTTCATGCTGTGTTGACCCCAGACCCTAAAATCATTTTCATTGCTACTTCATAACTGTAATTTGCTGCTGTTATGAACTGTCATGCAAATATCTCATATGCAGGCTGTATTTTCATTGTTACAAATTGAGCATAATGAAAGCATAATGCTTAGTCACAAAAGCAATATGTAATTATATAATTGTGAAATATTTATTTCTAATTACAAATCAATGAAATTTTGTCTGAAGCATGGTGTAGCATGGGTAACAGTCTTAATATAACAACAACAAACTACATTATTACATTTTGAAACAGTATGCATAAAAAGCCAACATCAGTGCAAAGGTTGAGATAGCTTCTTTCTTACCAGAAATTCTTGGGACAGTCTTTGCAAGAACAAAATAAAGATTATCTTCCACAACAAGTCTACTTCTGTATTTGGACTTGCTAACTAACAAGCTGGAAAGCACTGTTTCCCAAAGATATGTTATTTGAAAGGGAAGAAGAAGGCACAACACAGTCTCAGACAGAACTGGACATGACTGCAAACATTTGATCCAGAATTTTGTAACTGGCATTGCAGAGTCTGGCATTGCAGAGAAATCAGTCATCACTGCATCGTTGTTAATAAATTCAATGAATTCCTCTTATGCTATCTTAGGAACATCTTCAGCTATGACTGTGAATGGGGCTTTTGGCAAGTGAAAATGGGGTGTTAGGTAAATTTGGAAAGTATGATGAAATTTTGCAGGCAAGCATGTGCAAGTGTTCTTTCACAGAAATTATCATCACAATCTTTTTGTCTCATTTAATGCCATGCTCCTGAAAGAAAGCGGATAAGGTAGACAACATATAAATTTTATTTCCACCCAATTTTCTTTGCCAAAGCTTTTATTTGGAATGATCAGATGTTTTCAGACAAAACATGGCATGTTGCATTTGTTCCTTGCAGTGATAACTTTAACTCAATATGACAAAAATGTCAACCAAGTAAGCTATTTTCTGGAGTTCACTTTTAGTGCTGACAATACTTCGAACTGTGCCCAAGCTTTCTGATTAAAAAAGCTTTGAGTACGCAGATGGACACTGTACCTCCACTCAAGTATTTCCCCAATGCAAGAACATTTTGCTCTATTAAATTCTTTGATGTTCACCTTCCTGACACAATCACTGAAGACAAATGTGTGTGCATAAGCAAAAGTGGTGAAGAAAGATGAGGGTGCCTGGCTATCAAAGAGATAGTGTCTTGAAGGCTTGAAAGTAAACAAGCAGTCATCTAGCTTAGAAGCAACAAAGGCCACATGGAAGAAGAACACCTGCCTATGTAACACCAAGGTGTTGAAGGGATCAGGTATCAGACATTAAAAAAAATTATCTCATTGTAATTGTGGTGGAGTACAGATTGGGGACCCAAAATCCATCTGTAGGTTATGGGACATCTTCTTACAGAAGGGTCACAGGGAGATGATGAGCCAGTCAGGGTGCAGTGTAGTAATGATGAAACATACAACCTTCCTCTAGTTTGTCAATGCTTCACACACACACACACACACACACACACTATGATGATCCCAAGTCTATCTTAAAAATTAGGTTAGAACAGAATATACATTGGTACAGTTAGGAACCAGAAACATAGGGTGTCCTGGACAGATGATCTCATCAGGAGAGAGAGTGGTGATACTGGTAGGATGGAGAGTTGGTGGGATTGAAAGAGGGAACCGATTATAAGGATCTACATATAACCTCCTCCCGGTGGTATGGACAAAAAGTGAAGTGAGTGAAGGGAGACATCGGACAATGTAAGCTATGACAAAGTAATAATAATTTATAAATTATCAAGTTTTCTTTTTTTGTGTGTTTTTTTGTTTTTCTTGGGGGGGCATCACTGCCCTGTAGTGGTCGTGGGAGCTACCCAGAGCTGCTCCTGAGAGTCGCTGCTGGATTTGAACTGCCAAGGTCGTGGACCACAATCCCGCACTCAATCACTTACGCCATTGGGGTCAGCCAATTTATCAAGTTTTCATGAGGGAGTGGGGAGCGGAGAAAAAGGGGAAAAAGCGAGGAGCTGATACCAAGTAGAAAGAAAATGTTTGAGAATGATGATGGCAACAAATGTACAAATGTGCTTGCCATCTAATGGATGGATGTATGGATTGTGTTAAGAGTTGTATTAGCCCCCAATGAAATGATTTAAAAGAGAAACAAAAACTTTTCTCCTTGATAAACATCTCACTTCAGTGTGAACTAGCAGAGCATTATTTGGCACATGCAACTAGTTGCACAGCTGTGAAAATAGCCAACTGTTTAAAGTGCTTGCCTTTACAAAATTGACAGAACTTATGATGCTTTTCATGACTTCTTGTAACTCTCGTGGCAGCATTTTCATTGGTAATATTTGCTGATGAATCATTTAGTGAGTTCCGATTACTTTTGGTGACTCATCGAGTACCAAATGCTGGAATCTAGATTGACATCCTAGCATTGCTACACCATCCATGCAAACATCACGAACTTTTTCCCAAGAGATCTTATGTTCTTTCAGAAATGAACCAAGTGTTTCAAATACAACACATGCAGTAGTTGTCCTTTTAAGAGGTTTGCAAAAAAGAAACTCACCCTTAAATTCACCACCATTAATATACCTCATGTAACCCAGTAACTGTAAACAGTTTGCAATGTCTGTAGATTCATCAAGTTGGATGCTAAATATTGGAAGTTGAGCAGATTTAATTTCCTGGATCACCTGATCAAGAATATCAGCAGACATGTCATCTAACCTTTTGCATTCAGTGTCCTTAGATAAGGAATTTATACTCCATTTTGTAACAAAATTGTCTCTGATCATAAGTTGAACAATGTTTTTGGCCAGTGGCAACAGTAAATCCTCAGCAATGGTGTGGGGTTTCATAGCTCTGGAAATTTTGAGTGCCACCAAATATGAAGCTTCAATGCCCACTACATTTTGTTTGTGGCACTTACCACCAGTGTCAAGTCTGGCTTTCTTGAGCCCATCAGCTTTGCTTCTAAAAGTTGGTACATTTGCTGGCAATGGTTGGATTCTTGCTATCAAAAATACAGTTGAGTTTGTTTGGCTTCATAGATTTGGCTGTAGAACTTCACAACAAACAATATATTGTGCTTTCTCAATTTCTGCTGTAATTATTGAGGGAAAACTATACTGTTAAAAATCCTCACTGTATTTTTTTCCTTAATGTTTTTTATATGGATTGTCAAGGGATTATTTGCTAATGAAAAGAATAGCTTTAATAATACAAAAGATGATACATGGCGTAGTTCATTCAATACAGTTCATTAAAGTTTCCTATGATTTACTATCTTCTGTGTTGTTTATTTTACATACCTGTTACTATTACAAGGGGGCAGTACTTACTTCAACCACAGCTGAATATAAAAAGATTGATCAGCATCCAGATTAAGTTTCCATGATATAGATATGTGTGTATGTATATATATACACATATATGGCAGTAGTTGATGAGTTTACAGTACATTATTTTACATTTACCCAGCAATTATAATTGATGAACTGTAGTTTTACCTCCAATAGTGCAGCTTTCAACGCAGCAGCTGCTTTCTACACAGTAGCTGCTCTCTTTACGTATGACTGATCCACATAACTACATTATGGTGTCAACCCTGTCACATACACCTGCAATTGTAAGGGATGTAAGTAATGGGGTTGACATGATGATGCCATCATCTGCATATGCCCGGACCCACCTGGAGGTGGATAGAGGAGCACTGCCTCAGTTTCTAAGACCATCAGAAATATATGTTCAACTTCCGAAGGGATTGGGACCCACAGTTTGAGAACTGTTGGTCTAGAGGGGTTATGAGTTAAGGCAGAAGGGAATGGAAGTAGCACAAGTGATTAAGGTCTGAAGAAGAGAAAATATTGAGGTAGAAACCCCAGAAAAGCTCAGGAGATTGTTTTAGGTGAGATCAGATTTTTGTCATTACTAAAGATAATGGTCATCTAAATAAAATTTGCTACATTGAGATCACTCTTGAAATTATGAGATTAGGCTCAGCAAAACAGAGCAGAATAAGGATCTTATTTATTTTTTTTCTGTTAGCATTCCACTCATTTATTCATTTTTTTACGTGGATACAAAAAGCTTGGATGCTTTTGTGGACAAAGAAAAGATTCAATGACATACTTTTGAGAACCAAAGTTGTGAGAGGGATATTTCAATACATATTTCATTTTGACACTCTTCTGCCTTGTGGCTGAACTTCCTAAGAAGGGAATACGGCTCCAGAAATGATTAATCAGTACCTGACTCACTCTGTCATTGGAAATGCAGCATGAGTCTGAGAAGGATAATGCATTTCCAAAGCCCTTTGTTTATGAAAACTGTTCAATCATAATTTGAAAAGTCCACTTATGTTTACACAAAACTATGAGGTATGCGATTGTGGCTGCCATTCTGAAGATGGTAACGTGAGGCTTGGATGGTTCCTGCAAGGTCACATCATAAGTCATTGACTTAGCCAGGATGAGTGCTCAGTCCTTGTTTCATCGGATTACTGCCCTTCAGGTTAACTAATTATAGTGACAAATGAAATGACCAAGCGTAATGTATTAAGAAGTG
The DNA here is from genome assembly GCA_004026705.1 of Nesogale talazaci. Classification (NCBI taxonomy): domain Eukaryota; kingdom Metazoa; phylum Chordata; class Mammalia; order Afrosoricida; family Tenrecidae; genus Nesogale; species Nesogale talazaci. The sequence goes on along the minus strand of PVJH01017542.1, from coordinate 27,773 downwards.
AGACAAGCATCAATGTTCACTAGTGCACAAAGCTGGAAGACAAAAGAGGTCATCATTCCTCCAACAATAATATAATTTGTGCCATCCTCAAGTCTCTGAGGACACGCGAAACAAATTTATATGTTGTTGTTATTTATGTATATTAATTGAACATTGCCTTTACTTTTAGGGTTGTCCAGTGACTCCATTGTAGCTCCTATTGCTGATATTGTTCTTCCGTTCACAAAATCACAATATCGTGACTCTTTGAATTTTCATTCTTTGATTTTTTTCCCCCTCAGACGTATGTTTCAAGGTCTTTTTTCCTAGCGTGTCTTAATTTGGAAGTTTCATGGAAACATGTTCAGCCTAAGAACAGCACAAGTTTACATGGACAGAATGGTGGTTACAGTGCCTGAGGCGCATTGGTTGGGAACCCAGCCTGGGTCTCCATGGAAAGTGAGAAGTCTGTGACTCAACCCAAATCACCCGCACATGAGCTGCCTGATATTTCAGAGGTCGCAGGGTTGAGTGGGTATTTGCCCAGATAAAACAAGGCAAACACACAGCAGACGTTTTAGCAATTGTACTCTGACATTCTTTCTTAGATTAGGAAATAGGGCTCCATTCAGAAAGAAGGACATTGAGTGTGAGTGTAAGGAAGAGTGATCGATGATTTTACTCAATTGACTAATTACCAAAAGCAGGCTTCTATTATTAGATATGTGAGTCATAGGAGAAGCCTAATAAGGGGCCAAGAAAAACCAAACCAAGCCAAGAGATTCTCAGATGGCGGGATCTCAAGAAGAGGATTATTTCACTTGGATTTGATACTGAAGCTATCATTGTTCAAGTTCAAAGTCCCCATCTCTATTTCACACAACACTGAAAGAAGAAAATTAAAACTTAAGACAGCCCAGACTGGTGGTGTAAGTGGTTGAGTGCGGGACTGCGGCCCGGGGGCTTGGCGGTTCAAATCCAGCGGTGGCTCTCAGGAGGAGCACTGGGTAGCACTCACGACCACCAGAGGCAGTGATGACACCCACCCCCCCCCCCCAAAAAAAAGACAGCCCAGAATGCACTCTGAGTTATTGGTGAAAATAGGTACAAACTCACTAGCTGCTTCATGGGAGAAATACAGGGTGATCCATTCCTGTAAAGATTGACAGCCAGGCTGAGCCCTGGTGTCGTAGTGGTTGTGCACGGGACTGTGGCCCACAGGGTTGGCTGTTCAAATCCAGCAGCAGCTCTCCAGGAGCAAGGTTAGGCCTCTTATTCCCACCAGAGTGCAGTGATGCCCACAAAAACAAAAACAAAAGACAGCCATCGAAACCCTGAATAGTGTCGGAATGAGTCAAAATTGATTAGATGGCAGTGTGTTTGTTTTTATGGGGACTGGGACAGGGCTGGATGGGTTGGTAGAGAGGTATCGACAGAATCAATTTATAGAGAATAACAATCATTTTAACATCATTTCCAACCTTTGCATGCCAAGAGTCAGAGCAATTATAAGAGCATGGATGAATGCATAGTGAGTGTTGGAACAAAGCATCTAGAATTCCATGTCAAATCAAGGTGTTGGAAGGGAAAGTTGTTTGACCTGCTTTCTTTTCTTTGAGGAGAAAATAGTCAAAGACACCATTCACATATCGCAGTTCACTATTGTCTACTCTTTCCTGCACATCAGGATGAATTATTTCTAGGTGGTAAGAAAAAAACAAAACTATCTGGGCTAGACACTCTCCTTTGTTTCCCATGATACCTTGTATTACTCATCTAAGAGTGCTTACAATATTGCAATTGTCCGGGCTAATGAGCAACATCAAAATAAATGGAGAAAAGACTGAAGTTGTTAAGGCCTTCATTTTACTTGGATCTATAATCCATGCCCAGGGAAGTAAAATGATCTATTGTATTTGTCAATTCTGCTGTGAAATCCCTCTAGAGAGTGTTAAAATTAAAAAGTAAAGATATCACTTTCAAAACTAAGGCATGTGATAGTAATAGTATTGCTTGTTGATTTCCACCTTTAGTGGATCACTTTTCTTTGTAATGGACAGAAGTCTGAAGCTCTTCAAGTTGATTGGTCAGATATGAAAATTTCTTTGGAAAATCTTACCTTATTTCCCTATATCCCTAAATCCTCAAAGAATATTGAACATGCACACTCTCTGAGAACTTTGAAGAGGTCCAAACTGCTCCTTGGACTTGTAAACTCGGGCATGCAGAATTCTTTGGGGGAAGGTCTAGAAGCAGGGGTTCTCAAACTTTTAAACATGGGGCCAGTTCACTCTCTCAGACTGTTGTAGGGCTGAACTACAGTTAAAAGAACACAGAACTATGAACAAATTCACTGTGGGCCTGGGATGAGTAGGTTGCTAAGCAGGACAGGCAGTGTGGCAAAAACACCTGGAGGGCTGGATAAATGTCCTCGGTGGGCCACATGTGGCCCATGGGCCATAGTTTGAGGACCCCTGGTAGAGGAATGGGAATGGAGTTTCAGAAGTATATAGAACCAGATACATGCTACCTCAGGGATCAAGAGCTCCCTAGTTCTCTATTTTTATTTAATTAAAGTCTCTATGATTTTGTAGCAATAGTTGTTGGCATATCTCCACACACACACAAACACAAAACACACAACACATACCCTGTAAGCAATAATGCTTATAAAATAATAAAGTTTAGAATGTCTACATGATCGCTGTGGAACATCTGTTGAGACAGGTAGCACCCACCTGTGTGCAGGCATCCATCAAGGAGACACAGATGGCATATATTGAGTGATTAGAGGAAGTGCATGCTATCTACCCAAGGCCAGGCAAAACAAAAGCTTGGTGCCTCCTCAGTATCTCCATGGTGGTAATTCAAATGCAAATATGAACACAGAAAAGGAGGGAGCAATTACTTCGGCTGGATTAGCCAGTGACCAGAGAATCCATGGTATTAACCCTGTCTGGGAAGGCAGCAGACAGAGTGACACTTTCTGCCCTTTCAGCTCCTCTTGCCAGCCTCCAATGGATCTGCAGGAGAGTGGGTGGCACAAAGGGTTGCTCCTGATTGGCTGCTTTCACAGCCCTCAGAGGAGAAAGAAGGGCAGTCAGCAGGTGGGTTCACAGCAACAGTTTTATCAACAGGATGATAGTTCCACTGTTATCAACCCCAGGGCGTTGCTTTTCCTCTTTCCTCCCTTTGCATTTTATTCCTAAAGGTCCTAAATGCTGACCCTTCACTCTGCCCTCAAAGAAACTCTTCTGCCAGGGATGGTGGCTACAGCTTTCAACCAACCACACACAGGAATCAGTAAGTATTTGCCCAAGCAGTTTACATTTTTCCTGGGGGCTTCCGTGTTGTGGTGGTTGTTCTTTACTTCCTACTTAGAAGTTGACTGTTAATAAAAGGGACTCTAAGGGTCCAAGGAAGATGGTTAATGCCCCTCAGGGTCTTTGTGGTGGTACATGCTGGCAGACTCATGATTATAATTGGTGATCTGCTAGGAACCCTCAAGGAAACCGTGCTCCCTGAAAATATCTTCTGTTTTCCCCGTTACAGATTACTAATGTTGCTTTGTTGAAATTATTAGAGCAATATTCTTACTAGTCAAAAACTCAGGCTGTATAGGCTATCAACTATCTTTTGATTTTTCTGGGGTTCTTTTCATTTTGTTATCTTTTCATTGCTCAGTTTTTGAACTGTGTGTCATTTTTTATAAAAATGTATAATTTTCACAAGGCTATGAGAGGAATGAATGAGAAGGACAGTGATGCTTATTTCTTTGTCTTGCTAGTTTTCTTCAGTATCGTTCCTTAAAACTTTGTGGAAGATATTCACCGACATTTTGGATTTTTGAAACATATGCTTTTTAAACTCTAGAAAATTTATTTTCAAACATTAGGGCTTTTGTATGACTAGGAGTATTCAAATGCATTTCCATGGTTACAGGATAAAAACATGGTAAGTAGGTTAATGAAAGTTCATAGTTATTATTAAGAGAAGACAACTACCTATATATTTTCAAGTTCTTCAGTTTCTTAGTATCTCTTTTCCCTTTAGCCCTACCTATATGTCATTCATCTGAAAGGTTTTAGTGAACACTTTGTCATTGTTTTAATCTGGATGATGGGGTTTTTTTTTTGGGGGGGGTGCATTACTGCCTCTGGTGGTCGTGGGAGCTACCCAGTGCTGCTCCTGAGAGCTGCCGTTGGATTTGAACCACCAAAGCCACAGGCTGCAGTCCCACACTCAACCACTTACGCCACCGGGGCTCAGCCCCTGGATGATTTTTTTTTTTAAATATAGATTTTATTGGGGGCTCATACATTTAATACATCACTTAATACATTTAATGCATCATTTGTATTAAGCATATTTGTATACATGTTGCTACATTCATCTACATTATCTACTTGAACCCCTCCAGCATAAGCTCCTCTTCCCTCCCCTCTTTCCTCTAGTTCTTTATTTTTTTAATTCCAATTTCCCATATTTCCCCTTCCCCTTCTCCTCCCCCATGAACTTCCAATAACTTACAAATTGCTATTACTTTTTTCATATCTTACAATGTATAATGTTTTCTTAGCAATAATTTTAGAAAATGATAGGATTAATAGGTTGAGAACCCAAGATTGTAGAAAGACTGCTTCAAAGACCAATGAAAATAGAGTTTTCAACTGTTCTCTTGTCCCAACCTGTATTTTGAAAGAATATTTATATTCAAACATCTCAGTGATTAGAAGATTTTTCCATTTATCTATTAAGGCAGATGACATTAAAAAAATTAGTGAGTGAAATTTTTTCCCAATGATTTTATTGGGGCCTCTTACAGTAATGAGTGAAAGTTTAGCAAACAAATGCCTATTTAAAATACATCTTGTCTTAAGGAGCCTGGCGGTGCAGAGGTTCAAGTGCTCATTCACTAACAAAGTCTGCCAAGTGCTCCATAGGGGAAAGATGTGGGCAGTCTGCTTCTCTAAAGATATATTGCCATAGAAATCCAATGGGGAAGTTCTATTTGTCCTATAGGGTCATTATGAATTGACTTGATAAAAAATCTCATTTTCCAAGCTAAATAGTTGGGATATCAGAATGAGTCAGAGAAATTTCTGTCTGCAGAGAACTCCTCCTCAAATTGAGTGACATGATATATAGGAAATATATAAATCACAATGAAATGGTTATTCCTCTTAAATAGATGAAAAGATCTTGTAGTGGTCTTTGTCTAAAGAAGTCAACAAAAGACTAATGATTTCTTTAGGAGGAAATATTGCTGTGGTGTTTTGAGGGGAAGAGTAAGAGGTTTGGGGACAATGAAGTAAGGTGAAGTTCACAGATGGAATTAGAAAGTCAGAACTCAAGCGTTGTGAAATGGCTTATGTCTGCTTGGAGCTGGTGTAAACACAGCCTGGAGATCTGGTATGTCAACCTGGAGTGACCCTGTGGGACATGACATAATCTGTGTTTGAGAGCAATGGAGATGTTAGTAATGGTGGGGTCTCAAGGGATGAGGTTGGAAAGGTTGGTTAGTCCATGTTCCCTTAATCTGCCAGCATGGGCACCAAGAGGATTAAGTTTGAAAAGTAAATGACAAGTATAGTAACCAATGAACTTCATCGTTTCTGAAAGTGCTGAGCTACAGTTTATTTAAAACTGTGCACTAATAACTACTGCTCAGGACCAATGGGAAAGTGAATTTAGAAAAACATTGAAAGAACCTACAAAGCACCTGGCTCATAGCAGACTACTCTCACTGCCACCTAGTTCATTCTGACTTATAATGATCCTATATGGAAGACAGGGTACAACTGTCCCTGTGGATTTAGGAGACTGTAGCTCTTCATGGTAATAGAAAGTCTTATCCTTCAAGGGGAGCAGTTAGTAGTTTGAATTACTGACCTTACAGTTAGCAGTCCAATGCCTAGCCACTGCTCCACATGGGCTCCATTGTTGATTTAGATATTTCTTGTCCTCTTTAAGATACTATCTAAGACCTGTCTAAAAAACGTTTTATCTTAGAAGTGGACAATCTCTCTCAGTTAATTTTAAAAAAATTGAGAGGTCAGCTATGAATGATGGCCCACATTAGCCATTTAATTGCACCAATTCTCCAAGTTTCTTTGTCTGTAGAAAATGGGCAGAGAACTTTCAAATTGGAAGATTTGAAATATTGGTTGAAATCTGTTCTCCTAATGCAGATTGGATTCTAACTAACAAAAATTTTGGCAAATTTTTCCCTCTTATTCTTTTTCCCCTCTTATTCTTATTCATACATTTCCCTCTTATTCTTTTTTCAGGAAGTAGAGTAATAATAATGCTCTTCCAGTCTAACTCTTATTGAAAACCTTGAAGGATAAACTAATTAATGCATGTGAAATGATTTAGATAGATTTATGATAGCACCATCACAAAATGTGTTATAAAAATGCCATGAAAAATCATTCATCAGGTGAATATACCATATGTTATTCCAAAAAAAATAAGCCTTCATACTTTAATAGATTGTAATAATCTTTCATTTGAGTAAAATCTTTGGATAAAAGTTCAAGATTCTAACATGTTAGACTTTGATATTTCCTTGGAAATATTAAATCCTAGGTTCCATAAGATTTGCATTAACTGTAAATTTAATAATCAGGTTAGTCTTTTTCATTTGCTACAGTTAAACCATGAAGAGAACCAAACCATTGCTTTTCACATATATACACATACATTTGGTTAATCATAGAAATCTGCATACTTGTCATGTGGAATCAACCAGTTTTTAAAATGAGTATGTTCATATTTAGCAATTTCACATTCAAAAACACCACAGAGCATACATTTCAGGAGTTCCATCACGTTCACATGAGTTGTGTGATCACCTGACACTCAGTTCCAGGACATTTTTCCTCCCTTGTGTGCAGTGTTAACGGCAATTTGTTCCTTATCTAGTAACTCAGTTGTCATCTCTGTAGTTTTACCAAATCTGGGTTTGATAAACAGAGAAATCAAGAAAGAAAATACAAACAAATGGCTGAATAATAGTGCCACAATGCAAAGAAGAAAAACTTCAATTGATAACGAAGCAGGGGATATTAAAAATTAGAGGAATTATATATTGAGTCAAGAGGGAAATCAATGACAAGGTGTCACATGTTTACCTAAGAGCAATCGCAGTAATCCACCTTACAAGGTTCTCTGTCTGGTGACAAGATCTCTCTTTTCTCTGGTCTGTAGTCAGAAGGATTTCACCAGAGCAGTGGTTCTGAGCCTTCCTAACACCATAACCCTTTATAGTTCCTCATCTTGTAGTGATTCCCCAACCATAAAATTATTTTTGTTGCTACTTCATAATTGCAATTTTGCTACTTTTATTAATCTGGTGACATATGAGAATAGGGTTGTTTGACCCCAAAGGGCTTTTGACCATGAGTTGAGAACTGCTGCACCAGATGCTTAATCTGCACAAGGGACCCTGAAAATGGGTTTGGGGTTTTGGCTGTCATTCGCAGCCTTCTGTAAGCTGAGTGTTCAGAATTTCAGCTTTAATACCATTTCCGCCTCCAGGTTTTTTTTTCTTGGGGGGGCCATCACTGCTCTCCGGTGGTGAGAGTAGGAGGCCCAGCCCCACTGCTGGAATTGAACCTCCGTCCCAGTGGGCTGCAGTCCCGCGCACAATCACTACGCCACCGGGGCTCAGCCCCAGGTTTGGTTTTTATTACTTACATTTGTTGGATCACAAATACTGGCGTTCTTCTTCTGTTTGGACTTAGATGATGCCTCATTGAGATGGATGCTTGTCTTAAGAGAAGCCTTTAAGACCTCCGATGCTATTCTTTCTGGTAGTTAGGTACTACCTTCTGTACCATCCATTGCTACAACACCCATATCTTCAGTGATCAGATTGTGGGGGTAGGTATTGAGAAAGTCAATCTAATTGGGTTGGGGCTATCAATTAAGTGCAAGCTCAAAATCCATTTATATGTCTATTGTGTAGTCCACCAGTTTTATAGTAGCTAGTACATGGCTGTTTTCTTCCAAATTCTCATTTAGAATCGAGGTGAGTTAATAAAGATAATTTTATAATTTATTTAATTTGCCTATTCTGGCATCAACAAACTTTTTATAATTAACTTTTGTGGCTCATTTGATTACTTTGTAAGATGATCTCATCTTTATTTTCAATTTGTTATTAATTGGGAATCAATACATATCTTATCATTTCATAGTTCAAGCACGTCAAGTAGAATTGTGTAATTGCTACCACAATCAGTTTCTAAACGTTCTTTTTATACATGGGCTCCTTGACATTGCCCCCCTTCCATGCCCTCCCCATCACCACCACTGTCCCCCTTCTCCTCCTCAAACCCTTATTCTATTTGCTATCCCTGTAGGTTCATCAATCCTGGATATCATATGTCAAAAACTGGAAAAGCATATAGCACAATTTCAGGAGGGTGACCACCAATGACATAACACCTCTGAGATACACTCTAATATGAACAATCAAAAACCAATTATAACAATACAAACCCAAAATACAATTTTGGAGAGCAGATCAGGTCCAGCCTGCATCACAGGAGGTAACTACTGACACAGTTTTAGCTGTTCAAGTCAGATTTATGTCTTTGATTGTCTATGTTTCTCTTTCCCAAGCCCTCTGCTTAGTGACCCCTTTTCACCCACCCCTCCATTTTAGGTAGGGGGAGTTCTCCAGAGTCTTCTTTCCTGTCTAGTTCTACAAATGAATCTTGGGCTCCCAATGCCATCCGACTCCTTCTGCAACACCAGATTATCACAGGTTAGCCCCTGATACGGATCCCTTCTTTGGCTTCTGACTATATCAGTTACAGTCCTTCGGTGACTGATGTTGTCGTGCTTCTTTCATGTGGACTTAGCTGACATCTCACTTAGGTGGCTGCTGTTTGGAGACAAATCTCTAAGACCCCAGGTGCTGTTGTATCTGATAGCTGGTCACCAGCTAAGTTCTTTGCCATATTTTGCTATAGCATTCCTATTTCCTGTGTTCCCTTCCTGAGGATGAGCGTTGAATAGGGACATGATGTAAGAACCAATTGTTCTCAAGTCGGAGCTAGGATTTAGTGTGAGTCCCAAACTCATTCCTGGCTTGATGCTGTTTTTTTCTTTTAGTTTTTTTTTTGTGGTAATTTAGGTGTTAATACAGATGTCATATCATTCCATAGTTCAATCATGTCATGCAGAATTGTATGATTGCTTCCATAATTTTCCTTTCTGGACTTCTTGACATCATCTTCCTCCTTCCCTCCACAACCCTCAACTTTATCACCCCTCCCCCAGAAACTATTGTTCTATTGTCTGTCTGTATAGGCTCATCAATCCTGGATTTCATTTACTGAAAAAATAACACTTCAAGAGGGTGACCTCCAGTGGCATGGCACCATTGAGATACACCCTAATATGACAAAACAAAATAAACAGAATAACAAAATAAACAGGCATAAACAAAATAAAACAGAATGTCCATCACAGGATTGCTGGAATAATATGTATCTTAATATAGCATCTAGGACGTTGTGTATCAAGAGTCTGTTTGTCGACCAACCAACAGTACACCACTCCTGATACAGCTGTCTTCTGCTTCCTCAAACACCATGTATTTTACAACCTAAGCCCTCAGGTTACAAGTGTGTTGGAGGTAGAGTTCAGTTAACCCAGTGGAGTTCCTGCATGGGATTTCACTGATGCAGTCTTTGGAGCCTGCCTGGCTCCCTGAATCCCTGACAAGGATTCAGTGTTCCAGCATTCCATGGCACCCAGCCTGAGTTCCCAGGATACACCCAGTTGCCCATCTATTTTTTTGACCAAAATTTTCTTGATTTTTTTCTTCAGTTTTGTGCTTTACTTTTTTTTTTTTTTTGGCATCACTGCCCTCTGGTCGGAATAGGAGACCCAGCTTTGCTCCTGGAGAGCTGCAGCTAGATTTGAACCACCAAGTCAGTGTGCTGCAGTCCAGCACTCAACCACTATGCCACCGGAGCTCAGCCCTGTGCTTTACTTTAAAAAAAATCACTCTTCTGTATGTGAATTTTTTTTATTTCTGGGCTTTCAGCTCTTTTCCATTGATCTGAATAAGTGTTGCTATACCAGTATTACACTGTTTTGACCACTGTGGCTGTATAATATGTGCTGAAGTCCAGTAGAGTAAGTCCTCCCACTTCTTGAGTTCTTTGCTAATTCTGGGCTTCTTTCCTCTTTATATGAAATTGGTAATCAGTTTTTCCAATTCTTTGAAGAAGGATGATGGCATTAATATTGGGATAGCATTAAACTTATATGTGCCTTGGGCAGAACTGACATCTTTACTATATTGAGTCTTCCAATCCACGAACATGGGATATTCTTCCATTTGTTAAGGGTACCCTTGGTTTCTTGTAATAGTGTTCTGTAGTTTTCCTCGTATGAATCTTTTGTTGTCTTTTTTTGTCAAGTATATCCGTATATATTTCAATGTGGCTTGACTATTATAAAGGGTATTACCTTTTTAATTACTTCTTCTGTGATCTTGTCTAATGTGCATAACAATCTGACAGACTTCTGTTTGTTGATCTTGTATCACTGTGCCATATTCCTCTCTCACTTCCAACACTTCACTTGTGGAGTTTGGGGAATTTTCAATATGTAAAATGATATCATCTGTGAATAGTGATAGTTTCACTATAGTTTTCCTTCCCCAGATGAATACCTTTGATGTGATTTCTTTGTCTTATGCTATCACCTAGGATGCCCAGTAGGATGTTAAATAGGAGTGGGAACAAGGGGCATCTTTGTCTGGTCCCGTTTTTCAGTGGAATTGTTTTTGTCTTTTCTCCATTGCCTACCACATTGGCCTCACAATTATTCTTGCGTTGTTGCATCCCATTGTCACATTCGCTGTGTCAATCTATCTTGTAAAAGACTTTCAGTTTTTTCTATACAGGATTAAAATAAAATCCTCTGGGTACAAACTGTTAAATCCAGTGACCCATTTAGAAAGATTTAATCATCAAGGTTAACATGGAGAGAAATATAAATAGCTCCTGTGAATAACTGCATTCTCACGTTCTTATGTGGTATGCAGAGTATTTTAGTTGTGAGGTAAGTATGTTGTAGCAAAACATATTTTATTATTATTCATGATAGCAGTACTGTTTAGAATTTACTTGATATTTTTATAATGCCAAGTAGTTAAAGTAGTATCATAAACTTATCTATTGCTGTAATTTCAATGGAAATTGAATCTCAATGGAAAGATTTTAGCATTGTCTTCACAGAAAAACAACTTATTTTGCAACCAAATGATAGTAATAGTTATATCAACAATCATAATTTTTCTAAAGGCAATTTAATGACAAACCCTAAGTGCCTAATTGAGCATCCCTTTGCTATGATATTAAAAATAAATATGGGAAAACTTCAATAATTTACATGTATTCTGTTTGTTTTAATTTTCACCTCTGAGAACCCCTGGGAATAGACATTTGTGGTAGCTATAAAACATTAGAATGAAACAAGATCATAATGAGAAAGTTTACCTAAGGCAACGCATTACTTTAGAATTATCAATTTTAATGTAAACCATGTAAAGATAAGAGAAAAATATTGTGCTGTGCTAACAGTCTTAAAATAGTAATTACAAATCATTATTAATCATTGGTAGACAGTCTTTAAATAAGAACTTTAGTCTACATTTTACTAGTTTATGTACTCAAATAAAAAAATACTGTAAGCAATTTTATTCCATCTCCATATGCTGCTCACATAATTGTCTAAAAGTAATTTAGCATTTTTTAATGGAAGATGATCACAATATACAGTCAATAGTATTGACGATATTTTCCAGGGACTTGCCAGAGAATGAATGAACATTTACTGAATGTCTACAATGGACTGGCCTTAGGCGTGAGGCTTTAGCAATGTGCAAAGCAGCCATAGTTGCTTTCTTTATGAAACATAAAGATGTTCAAAGCCCAAGATGGTCTAGGCGAATGCCTCTCAGTTTTTATCAAATATAGAAAATACCTTGGAAGCTTACTAAGTGCATATTGCTGGCTTCACTTGGTGAAATCACTATTCGGTAGATTTGGAATTGCATTTCTAAGGAAGAGCCTAAGTGGTTTTGGTAATGGAGAAGAGGGAGGGCCTCTCTCATCCACATTTTCAGAAACACCTGCCGTTAGGCTTCCTATATGTGTTATTTCCTAATATTATAACTCAATTCCTACTGTTCACCATTGATAGAAAAAAAACTTACAGACAGTTGTAGCTATTCATTGACGTACATGAGACCCATGTAAAGCTCTCATTTTAATGTGGAATTCAGGAAACATTTTGGAACTACTTCTGTCTTATCAGACAATGCCTAATATGTAAGTGGCCATGGTTACTTTCTACTTTGTTTTTGCATGGTTCCTAATCAGATATATAAATGTGTAGAAACCATCGATGTTCTCATTACAGATATGTTGCTCCCTTTCTTCTTTCTACCTCCTTCCTTCTACCATTGTCAGTGAATGGGACTCTCTCTGATTGAGCTTTTCCTCTGGCTTTTGATGATAAATATTTTACAGTTGCAGTGTAAAGTGTTTCTATAAGTATCCCCAAATCGTTTGTGGAATTAGATGCCATGCTAAATATTGGTATCCATGATAATAGTTATGAGCTTGTTCGGTTATGCAAACATCACAATGTGATATAGAAGAGGCATATTTAAAAAGTATTCCTTATCAAAGTATCAGCAGGCCTGAGTTTTAGTGCTAGCTCTGTTTATAAACACTCATGTGACTTTGGGAAAATCACAACCTCGCCAAACCAGTGCCCCTTCTTCTTACAGGAAACCCAGTGGTTGAAGGAGATGATTCTTAGGGTTCTTTCACATTCTAAGATTATACTAGAAAGATAGCTTTTTGTCGAAACAAAGAATTGGACACAAATATTTTCAGAGTAACCTACAATTTCTTAGCTGATATCAGTTCTTTCTTAGTAAATCTTTAAAGCAGACATGTTAATATTTTCATTTTAATTCTAAGTCATTTAGAATGACACTGGACACTAAGAAACTGACTGACTTAATTCCCTATGTTTCTTACAGATGACACAAAGCACATTTATTTATTTATAATAATTTTATTGGGGGCTTCTACAGCTCTTATACCATTGCATCCATCAATTGTATCAAGCACATCTGTACATATGCTGCCACCATCATTTTCTAAACATTTATTTTCTATTTGAGTCCTTGGTATCAGCTCCTCTTTTCCCCTCCTTCTCCCCTCTCTCACCCTCATGACCCCTTGATAAATTAAAAATTATTACTGTTTTCATATTTTACTCCAACCAGAATCTTCTTTCATCCACATATCTATTGTTCATTCCCTAGCAGTAGAGGTGGGGTTATGCATCGATTATTTTGATTGGCTCCCTCTTCTTCCCCTTCTCCCTCCACCTTCCCCATAACCTCCTAACATAGCTACTCTCATTTCTGTTCCCGAAGAGTTTATCTGACCTGGATTCCATTCGGTCTGTACCAATTTACATAGTCTGGTCTAGCCAGAACTGAAAGGCTGGACTGGGGCATGACAGTGGGCTCAGGAAGCCTCAAAGAGCCAACGGGATATTGTATGTTTCATTGATGTCATATTGTGCGCTTTGGTTTACTCATCCCTTCCTTGTAACTCTTCTGTGAGAGGATGTCCTATTGTCTACAGATGGATATTCAGTCTCTGCTCCAATCCCCTTCATTCTTAACAATTTATTTTGTTTTGTTTTGGTCTTTTCATGCCTGTTATCTGATCCCTCTGACACCTCGTGGTCACACAGGCTGGTGTGCTTCATCCATGTGGGCTTGTTGCATCTCTGCCAGATGGCTATTTATTTAACATCAAGCCTTTAAAGCCCCAGATGCTAGATTTTATTTTTAAGGAGGCTCTATTTTTTTTGATAGCTGGACATCATCAGCTTTCTTCACCATATTTGCCAAAGCACCTTTAAAGTGTTGCTAACATCTCCAGCTCCTATTTATTTCATTGTAGAAATCATCCCATTTGTTCACTTTGGATAAGTCATCAGGAAAGGCAATCACGAGAAAAGGAGGTTGTGCTATGTATAGAGTCATGAAAATGGGGATCTTTAACTAGATGACCTGACATAATAGCCAGAACAAAAGACTCAGGTACCACAGTCATGAAAGTGGCACAGAACTGGACACTTTCTGTTTTACAGAAAGTTGGCCTGCGTCACAAATATCCTGATGGCAACTAGCAAAATTGCATGCAATAGAGGCTCTATGGTATATTCACTTCAAGAAGAAAATTAAATTAATATTAAAATAAATGTTAAGTTTTCATGAGGAAATTTGTGCCATTATCTGTCCCCTAGTTTACCCATACCCCTTGCACTCTTAGACACATGAAGTCTTCTCTCTAATTTTTGATTCTTCACATTAAACCAAAAATGGAGATTTAAACTACCCTCAGGGTGATTTTTCAATGCTAGAACTGACAACCAATCTGGAGAATGTTTATCTCCCTGAACAACTCTCTTTAGAAATATTTTTTTATGATTAAAATAAAGAACACTTTTATTGTGCAGTTTGAAAGCCTTGATGAGATTCTCAAACAATTGTAAAAATCAAGGTCACTTGATAGTGTTTGCTGAATAGAAGATATGATCCTGTTGCCTAGCGAGGGAATGACAAAACATTTTCAGTACTGAGAAGGGCTGGTGAAGTCTTTTTTTTTTTTTCTTATATGATAAACCCTGAGAGAGAGAGAGCTGAAGCTGTCAAAATATGCTCAGAAGCAGTGAAGTCTTTGGATATCTGGTTGGTAAAATGAGCTTTGGTCCAGAGAATACAAACTCTAACTAGTCCGAATCAGAGTCCTATTTTTAATGCACTGGGATAGCAATAATTACCACAAAAGAAAATGGCCAACAAAATATTTTATTAATATTCCTTGTTAAGCTTATAGTTCTTATGAAGTGTTTGTCTCAAATAAAGTCATTCTAAGTATGTATTACTGGAGTATAAATAATTATGTCTCAACTTTATGATCATTTTACCTTTTGGTTTTGAAATGCCTTAAAATTTTTTCATTAGGTATCAACAAAGTCAATATGAAAGAAGCACTCCAGTCTGTATGGTACAAGGACTGTGAATAATAAAATCAAACTCTGAAGGAGGGAAGAGTATCACAGCTTAAATTCTCAACACCTGGTTTGCAGAAGGCTATGGATGTTAGTGGGAAACCAAAATCGATTTGTAGAGTCCCCACATGGATTAAGCCTTTGTTGTATGACCTCTATCTGTAGCTGACGGTTATGAGTATGGGAAATTTGATTATGGGATGTGTAGTTAACTTAAAGTGTGACACCTTATCATTTAATCTTCCTTTTGTCCCATTTTAAAGTTTCAGTTTTTAATACTTTCTGCTTTCTTTCCTTCTCACTTATTTATTTAAAAATTATTATTAATTGGGAGTTTATACATATATATCATTCCATAGTTCAATCACACCAAACAGAATTGTACAATTGCTACCCCAATAATTTTCCAAACATTCTTTTTCTTCCTGAATTCCTTGATGTTGTCTCCCTTTTACTCCGTTACCACTGCTGTACCTCGAAACATTTATTCTACTTGCTGTCCCTATGGGTTCATCAATCCTGGGTTTTGTATACTGAAACACAGAAAAACAGGGAAAACAGCTTCAAGTGAGTGATCTCCAATGGCATAAGATACACCCCGAGATACACCCTAGTATGGACACACAGAACCAAAATAAAATGAAACAAAAATACAGAAATTGTTGAAAAAAAAAACCAAATCCAGGGGCTGAGCCCCGGTGGCTTAGTGGTTGTGTGTGGGACTGTGGTCCACAGGGTTGGTGGTTCAAATCCAGCAGCAGCTCTCCAGAAGCAAGGCTGGGCTTCCTACTCCCACCAGGGCAGTGATGTCCCCCCTCCCCCCAAAAAAAACCCACAAATCAAATCCAGTCCAATATTCATCAGAGAGGGGATCAACTGTTCAATTCAGATTTATGTCTTTGCTCTTCTGTATTCATCTCTCCAATACACTCTGTTTAAAACCCACTTTTCTCGCACACTCTTCATTGTGGATAGAAGGAATTTATCAGAGAATTATTTGCTATGTAGTTTCACCAGTGAATATTGGGCTCCCACTCTCATCCATAGCCTTCTGCAAACTAGATTTTCACAATTTAGGCTTTGATACTGACCCTTCCTTCGACTTCAGATTATATACATTAAAACCCTTTGTTGACTGATGATGGTATGCTTCTCCATGTGGACTTGCTTGATATCATGCTTCTTTTAGATTGATGTTTTTCTCAGTTTTACTTTGTCATTGTTGTTTTCTTTTTCTTTTCTTGTGTGTTTTCTATGATATTCTATATGTACAATCTAGGATAACTAACTGTATAGATAGTAACTGGATTAACAATTATTTAGGGGCATGGCAGGGGAGGTTGGGGGAAAGTGGAGAACTAACAATAATGAGCACAAGAAAGAAGAACATGTTGTGAAATTGATTATGGTAATGAGTGCACAGCTTTAAAAATATGATTGAATTTTAAAACTATTGACACAAGAATTATATGCCAATAAAATGATTAAAATAGTCATCGATGAATAAATAACAGATTATTCCTTCAAGAATGTCAGCAACAAGCTTTTAGCAGCTTAGCTGGAGACATTATGATGTATTGTTCAAAAATTATTTTCAGACTTCCATATGCCCCCCTTTCCTGTGTCCAACAATTTTCAACACATTATTTATCCCCTTAGGGAATTGGAAATAGGGAAGACCATCTATCAGCCCATAAGACTGTGACTAGTTAAGGCAAAAAAAATTCAAAAGGATATCTATGTCAAAGATAGTGTAAGAATTCTAAAATCACATGCTGACTGTACAGATTGCAGGAATAACCATGGAGAGAAGGGCCTTAGAAAGGTGGGCTTCCCCTGGTGTTATATTCATTAAGATATGGATGATCCCTGCAAAGACAGCCCAATTAAAAAAAATAGGAAGAAACAAGTGTTGGAGTGGCTGTGGTGAGAAAGGAACTCTCATCCACTGTTGGTGGACCTGTAGGTATGTACAGCCTTTATGGAAACCGATTTGGCGATTTCTAAAACAGATGGAAATTGAGCTGCCATATGACCCAGCAATTCCCCTACTGAGTATATACCTGGAAAAGGCAAGAAACAAACCACTAGCAGACATCTATGCTCCAATGTTCATCGTGGAACAGTTTGCAACTGCAAGGAGTTGGAAACAACCCAAATTTCCATCAAAAGATTAATGCATTAAAAAACAGTGGTACATACATACAATGGAGTACTATGCATTGCTGAAAAGCAGTGATGAATGCATGAAACATATTGTTGCATGGGAAGAACTGGAGGAAATTATGCTAACTGAAGTAAGCCAAGTGCAATAGGATAAGTACAACATGAGTCCACTGATGTAAGCTTTAAAAAAAAAGAGAAGAAGGGGCATAGGGAAAAGGCTGCTGTCTATAAAAAATAATGGAGCGAGGTCCAGTTAATATGACAGGGGTCAGATCAAATTCAGGGCTACCTATGGTAGTCAACTACAAAAGAAGGGGGGAAGATAGTAATGTGTAGCAGGGGAACAGGGCACTAATCCACCCCAGGGGAAGGTATTGATTATATCTCCACAGGGAAAGAAGAACCAGACTTAAACACGGTGTTCTAGGAGGCGAAGGCAGCATGATGGCTTGGTGCGTGGAGCCAGTGATGGGATCTGAGGGCCTCGATACCAATCATGTAGATTGCCGCCCTTCCCCCCAGAAGAAGTTACTTTACAGGACAGTACTGAAGTTTGCGGGACAGGGACATGTCTGAGCTGAGCATATGGGAGCCAATGAAGTGGGAGGAAGAGAGAGTGGGGCACATCCTGGCCTTGAGGATGATCTTCCCCCTCAGAACAGCCAACACACAGAGAGGACCAGATGGTCAGTTCCACTCTGAGAAAAGGCATCATTTGCTGACCCAAGGTCCTATGAGGGACAATACTGGAGACACAGTGCCGGGATTGCAGATGCTTGTCCCTTCCACACAGAGGAAAACATGAAGGGTGTGCAGCTGAGCAGTGGGGAAACTAGAGCATGGAGGTCTTGAGGGAGAGCCAAGGATAGATTTGGGGGCCCAGGCGTGGAATGGCATCGGACTCGACTAGAGGTTACTCCTAGAGGTCAACAAACAGACCTGGACCTATTTACAGGTTTTGCTCTTTAATTACTATTTTTATTTATCTATGTACATTTTCTGGGCATTGTTTTTTTTTTTTCTTGTAGTCATCATTTTGTTTTCTTTTGCCACTTCATCTTACTGTATCTTTTTTTTGGGTACATAGTATCATTTCTGCAGGTCTATCTAGATAAGATAGACTGGATGATCAGTCTGCAGGAGAAAGTGAGGGGACCGATGGTTTCGGGGGGATGTGGGAGAGGGAAGGTGGGGGAAAGGAGGTGGTTGACCAACCTAGAGACAAGCGAACAATAAATGATTCAAAATCAGTGGCAAATAGGCTGTGAGACCTGGTAGGGATTGATCAACGCTAGGTAACCGTTAGAAATTACTGAAACCCAAATGAAGGCTGAGCATGATAGTGGGATAGGAGGGAAGTATAAGGAAATAGAGGAAGGAAATAGGAGGCAAGGGGCATTTATAGTGGTCTCACTATAGGTAAATATATGCACATAGGTTAATATATTAAGAAGGGGAAATAGATTTATGTGCATATTTTTATAGGCTCAGTATTAAGGCAGCTGAAGGACATTGGGCCTCCACTCAAGCTTTTCCTCAATGCAAAAACACCCTGCTCTATTAAATTGCCATTACATGATGCTCACCTTCGCGCTACGATTGCTGAAGACAAAAGTGTGCATATATAATGGTGGTGAAGAAAGCTGATGGTGCCTGGGGTCTTAATGACTTGAAGATAACAAGCAGCCATCTAGCTTAGAAGACACAAAGCCCACATGGAAGAAGCCCATCAAACTGTGTGACTATGAGGTGTCAAATTGATCAGGCATCAGGCATCAAAGAACATAAAATCATATCATTGTATGCCCACCTTCCTGACACAATCGCTGAAGACAAAAGTGTGCATATAAAATGGTGGTGAATAAAGCTGATGGTGCCCAGCTATCAAAAGATATAGCATCTGGGGTCTTAAAGGTTTTAAGGTAAACAAGCGCCATCTAGCTCAGCAGCAATAAAGCCCATGTGGTGACCATGGGGTGTGACCATGAGGTGTTGAAGGTATCAGATATCAGGCATCAAGCAGTTAAAAATTTTATTAGTATAAATGAGGGGGAGTAGTACAGGTTGGGGACCCAAAATCCATCTGTAGGCAATGAACTTCTTACAGAGGGGTTGCAGGGAGAAGACAAACTATTTAGGTTAGTGTAGCAATGATGAAGTATACAACTTTCCTCTAGTTCTTCAAAGCTTCCTCCTTCCCATTATCATGATTCCAATTCTACCTTACAAATCAGTCTGGACCAGAGGGTGTATGCTGGTATAGATGGGAGCCAGAAGCATGGGGAGTCCATGGCAGATGATCTCTTCAGGACCAGTGATGAGAGTGGCAATATAGGGAGGGTAGAGGGAAGGTGGGTTAGAAATGGAGGTCCAATTGTACAGATCTACATATGACCTCTTTCCTGAGGTATGGACAACAGGGAGGTGGGTGAAGGGAGACCTCAGACAATGTAAGATATAACAAAGTACTAATAATTAATAAATTATCAAAAGTTTTTGGGGGGTGTTTCAGGTAGAGTGGGAAAAAATGAGGAGCTGATGCCAAGGGCTTAGATAGAAAAGCAAATGTTGTAAGAATGATGAAGGCAGCGAATATATGAATGTGCTTGACACACAATGAACTTATGTATAGATTGTGATGAGTTGTATGAGCCCCCCAAAAGGCATTAAAAAAGACATTGGTGATCTTTCAAACATGCAAATAACAAGTCCAGTATGACCAGTGACACTTGCTACAATCCCCAGGAAGTAAAAAAAAAATGGAAGCAAAAGAAGCCAGGTTCTCTAGAAAGAGACCTCCTTCTAGAACTGTAATGCTGCATTTGAACTCCTAGTGTTCTAAATTATGAGAATATAAGTTTTTGTTTATTAAAGTCATTCACTTGTGGTATTTCTGTCATAGGAGATAGCATGATAAGGAAGACAATGTGATCCTTTGTGTATCTTTTATATTTTAAAATCATCTTATTGGGGCTGTACAACTCTTATCACAGTCCATGCATCCATCCCTTGTGTCAAGCACATTGGTACATTCTGAAAACATTTTCTTTCTATTTGACCCCTTGGTATCAGCTTCTCATTTTTCCCCTCTCTTCTTCTCTCCCTCCCTCCTTCATGATTCTTGATATCATAAATGATTATTATTTTTTCATGTCATACAATGATCGATGTTTCCCTTCACCCACTTTTCTGTTGTCCATTTCCCTGGGAGGGTTTTTTATGTCATTGTGATCAGTTCCTCCTTTCTCCCCCACTTCCCCTCTTGGTATTGTTACTCACAATGTTGGTCCTGAGAGATTTATCTGTCCTGGATTCCCTGTGTTTCCAGCTCTCATCTGTACCCATGTACATGCTCTGGTCTAGCCAGATTTGTAAGATAGAATTGGGATCATAATGGTGGGGGGGGGGAAGCATTAAAGAATGAGAGGAAATTTGTGTGTTTCAACAGTGCTATACTGCACTCTGACTGGCTTATCTTCTCCCCACCACACTTCTATAAGAGGATGACCAATTGCCTACAGATGGGCTTTGGGTCTTCACTCTGCACTCCCTCTCATTCACAATAGTTTGATTTTTTCTGGGTTTTTGATAGAATATGCATCTTTTCAATGTGCTTTTAGAGGAAATAGGAAATATGCAGAAAGCACTCTATTGCATACTGAAATGCAAAAGTTTTCTGTAGAACATGGATTTATTTGGAGAGGAACTGACCTAGCCGCTTTCAAAATGAAAACATAGTTTTATTTGGGAGACAAATACACTAGAGTCATTGTTCATTTGGCCTGATAGTTGGTTAGAAGCAAATAAAGTGGGCTTGACATATGACAGAAAGAAACTAACAGTGTTTGTTATCCATTTGGGGGCAAAATTCAGAATTTTGGAGAACTTTTAACTATCAGTGGGGGTATAAAACCTTCCTGATACATCTAGCTGTTTGTGATGCTAGCAAGTAGGATTATATTAAAATTTTGTGGAATAAATATTTTTGAACATTTGGAAGATCTGTGTAGTTCAGTGAGGCCATACTTTTCAAATGACCATGAACACTTTCTATGAGGCAGAGGTGTGTCATCCTTGGCTCCAGTCTCCATCCTCCCTTCCCCCGGTCTCACAACACCCTTCCCGACTGCTCTGCTGAGTTCAAAACTCCCCCGGAATAGCCACACACAGTGTACAGACAATATTCCTACTTATGAGCATTTACTGGAGGAGTTAACCGGCTACACCAATTAACCGGTTAAGACCGGATGTTGGTTAAGACCAACAACATTAAGGATACAGAAATTTTGTCCATATGGCTTTTCCCCAGCTATGCCAGGAGGCACATCTCCCTCTCCAGTCCTCTTCCTCTCAGCCTTGCAGTGCCTTGAACTCTGTGCTGCTCCAGCAAGGGTTAATGACTTCCTTTGGTGCTGTTATGCCCAAAGGGCATGCCAACACCCTGCCCAAAGATGCTCCATCGCTCTGCCTCCTGGTATTGGCCCTGCTCCTCTGCTTAGTTAATGATCTTGGCACTGCTCCTCTGCCACCACTTCATGCCGCGATCTCAACTAGGACACATTTAGTTCCCGGTCTTCTCTCTCTCTCTCTCTCTCTCTCTCTCTCTCTCTCTTCATGCTCCTGAGATGGCTTGCTTATAATCAGTAGAAGGGCAAACAAGATTAATTTCTTAGTTTAGAGTCTTCCACACTTTATTTCCATGTTCCTACCTAGTCCTTTAGTGGGAGTTAGAGACACCATGGATGAAAGAGTCATACCCACAGTTTCACTTCACTGGAGTAATGTTCTCCAGCTATTTTCTGGTTCGAGTTGGAAGGGGGATTTAAACAGCCAAACTTTTAGCTAGTAGTAGAATGTCCACCATGACACCACTAGGATTTCCTTGTATTAACACTGTTGCTACTGTGGCCTGGAGTTTACTCTGACTTATACCAACAACAGAATGAACCTCGGCCTGGTTTTGTGTCATCATAGTAGTCCTGATGCCTCCTGCTTCTTTTAAAATTTCTAATATAAATATTTTATTTTAAATTCATGCTCACTCACATGCTGACTTGTAGTACATAAAACATTTCTTTTACTAGGTGAAGATATCTACATTGTTCTCTAACCGAAATATGACCCAATAGAATGCTCACATTACAGAACACTATCATTGATATTTCACACAAATAACATGTTGCTGAAGATCATCCAAAAATGATTGCAACAGTATCTTGACAGGGCACTACCAGAAATTTAGGAGGCATTCAGAAGAGGCTGTGGAACAAGGGATATCGTTGCTGATGTCAGATAGATTGTGACACAAACCTGAGAACATAAAAAAAAAGTTTACTTGTGTCTCGTTGACTATGCAAAGTAATTAGACTGTGTGGACCATAATAAACGATGGATAACTTTGAGAATAAGGGGAATTCCTGAACATTTCATTGTATTCGTGTGTAAGTTATATATGAATCAAAAGGCAGTTGTGCAAACGGAACAAGGGCATAATGCTTGGTTTAAAAGCAGGGGAAGTGTGTGTAAGGATTGTATCTTCTAGCCATACTTCTTCAATCTATATGCTGAGTAAATCATTAGAGAAGCTGGATTATAGGAAGAAGCGTACGCCATCAGAATTGGAGGGAGACTTATTACTAACCTACAATCTGCAGATGGTAGAGACTTGGTTGCTGTAAGTGAGGAGGGCTTGAAGTACCGGACTTGCTGAAGAAGATCATGGATTCTAGCCTTCAACATGAATTACAACTCAATGTAAGGGAGACCCAAATCTTCACAACTAGACCAATAGGTTTTGATAAATAGAGGAAAGCTAAAAGGAAGATTTCGTCTTGCTTGGGTCCACAATCAATGCTCATGGAAGCCGTAGTTAATAGATCAAAGAAGATGTTGCATTAGGTAACTCTGTTGTAGAAGATATTACTGAACATCAGGTATTAAAAAGCAAGAGTGTTATTTTGCGGACTTAAGTCCCCTTGACCAAAGTCAGGGTATTTTCCATTGCTCTTTATGCATGTGAAATTTGGACAATGAATAAGGAAGACAAAAGAAGAACTGATGCATTTGAATTGTGATGTTGCAGAAGAAATGTTGAAACTCCTATGGACTGCTAGTTAGGAGAAGCAGATCTGTATTGGAAGAAATAGAGGTAAGAATGGCAAGTTTTTCTCTTACATACTTTGGACAGGTTGTCAGGAGAGACCTGTCCTTGGAGGGGCACTTCATGTCTGGTGACGGAGAAGAGCGGTGAAAAAGAGGAAGGCCTTGGATGAGAAGGGTTGCCCCAGTGGCTGCAACAAAGGGCTCGAGTCATAGGACCGATTGTGAGGATGGCACAGAAACCACGCGGTGTTTCTGTTGTGCACAAGATGGCTGCAGGTTGGATTCGTCCGTATGGCACCTAAAAACAGCAACATCTACACCTACGTTCCAATGAAAGAAAAAGAAAACAGATGCCAAATCCTCTGCCTACAATTACAAAACTTAGTGCGATGATATATATTTAAAACCCCGTATTCCCTTTTCATTTTTTCAAACTATGCATGTATTGTCTGCTTTTCTTTTTATATTCACTTATTTTGTGAAAAGCATCACTACCCAGTCATCCATGCCAAAATCTCACCATTCTCCCTGCACTTCCCGTCAGCAAGTGTTAAAACATTTTTCTAAAGCTCTCTAGTATTGATCTCCATTAGAGCACCTTTTTTGCAAGTTGATTTTTTGCAAGTTTGACATGTGAGGTTTTAATGGATTCTCTAAAGTTTTTGCTTCTTCCACTTATGGTGACAGCTAGCCAATGGAATCAGGATGATATTTTTGATTTCGTATCCCAGCCTGCACTAAATTCAGTCCAGACCAGAATCAACTTTTTGGAAAGTCATTTCTAGTTTGTAGACATTCACCTTCATGCTGAATAGTTTCCTATATTTTACATATGCTCCAGATTTTTGGATTGTTTATTCAGTATACAGATTGAGTAAACATGGTAAAATGATGCAGCCCTTATGCATGAAGCATCATTTTGTTGTGTTCCAATGACTGCCCCTTCATTGATGGTTTACCGTGAGCAAAATTAAGTTTTATGGCCTAGATAATGGTAGAGAAAGAAGTCCAAAAAGGGACTGAAAGGCTTACTCAAAAACAAGCTTCCCAAAATTGATATTATTAAATGAAATGTTTCCATGAGCTGACAAAAGGCTGTCAGCACTTTCTTGTCTATACCAAGAAGTTTGGAAGAAAACTACATAGGATAATTGATGAGAAATGATCCATATTTGTTTCTATTACAAAGAAAGGTGACCTAACCTAATTCACTGATTATAGAATGATATAATTTATGTCACATGTGAATACATTTTTTTTTGCTGAAGATCATTAAAAAAATGATTGCAGCAGTACATTGACAGGAAGTATTCAGAACTTCAGGGTGGATACAGAAGAGCCCCTGGAACAAGGTATCCCAATGAGCAAGACTCATTGCTGACATCATTTTGAATCTAGGCTCCAAACTAAGAATCCCAGAAAGATGTTTACTTGTGTTTTACTGATTATGCAAAGGAATATGTGTGGATCATAACACATAGCGTTGAGAACAGTGAGAATTCCAAAACACCTAATCCAGCTCAGGGGAAGCTACTTGGATCAAGAGGCATTTTTGGGAGGGGGACAAGGGAATACTTACCACATGTTTAAAATCAGGAAAGGTGTGAATTAGACTTGCATTGGCTTGTATCTTCTCATCACACTTATTCACTCGGTATGCTGAGAAAGTAGTCATAAAAGCTTGTCTATATGGAGAAGAGCCTGGCACCAGAATTGGGAAAAAATGCTTAGGACCCTTCAGAATGCAGATGACACAACCTTGTTTGCTGAAAATGAGGAGGACTTGAAGCACTTACTGATAAAGATCAAGGATTGTAGTTTTCAGTGTGGATTACGACTCAATGTAATGAAACCCCATATCCTCATAGCTGTATCAATAGATAACAAAAAGATGAATGGAGAAAAGATTGAAGTTGTTAATTATTTTGTCTTCCTTGGATCCACAATCAATGTTCATGGAAGTAGCAATTAAGAGATCAAACAATGCATCGTATTAGGTAAAACTACTGCACAATGCCCCTTTATTTTAAAAAATCATTTTATTGGGGGATTGTACAACTCTTATCACAATCCATACATCCATCTATTGTGTCAAGCGCATTTGTACACTTGTTGCCAACATTATTTTCTTTTTCTTTTTTTTTTTGTGCCATCACTGACCTGATGGGAGTAAGGAGCCCAGCCTGTCAACATTATTTTCAAAACATTTGCTTTCTACTTGGGTCCTTGGTATCAGCTCCTCATATTTTCTCCTCCCTTCTTACCCTCTCTCCCTCTCTCCCTTCCTTCTTCCCTCCCTCCCCCTTGATGCATTATTATTATTTTGTCATGTCTCACACTCTGACATTTTCCTTCAACCACTTTTCTGTTGTCCGTCCCCCAGGAAGGGGGTTATATGGAGATACTTGTAATCAGTTCCACCTTTTGACTCCACCTTTCCTCCACCCTTCTGTTATCACCCCTCTCACCAGTGGTCCTGAAGAGATCACCTGTCCTGGATTCCCTGTGTTTTCAGTTCTTATCTGTGCTGTGTATATCCTCTGGTCTAGCTGGATTTATGAGGTAGAATAGGGATCCTGATAGTGGAGGGGTGGTGAGGAAGCATTAAAGAACTAGAGGAATGCTGTATGTTTCTTCACTGCAGCCCTTCACCCTGACTGGTTCATCTCTTCCACATGATCCTACTCTAAGGGGATGTCCAATTACCTACAGATGGGCTTTGGGTCGCTACTCCACACTCCTCCTTATTCAAAATTATATGATATTTTGTTGTTCGATGCTTGATACCTGATCCCACCGACATCTAATTATAACACAGGCTGGTGTGCTTCTTCCATGTGGGCTTTGTTGCTTCTCAGGCTAGATGACTGCTCGCTTATAATCAAGGCATAAAGATCCCAGATGGTATATCTTTTGATATCTAGATACCATCATCTTTCAGCTTTTTTGCTTATGCACCCACATTTGCTTATGCAAACCCACATTTGCTTATGCACCCACTTTGTCTTCAATGATTGTGTCTGAAAGATGAGCATCATGGAATGTCAGCTTAAGAGAACAAAGTGTTCTTTTATTGAAGGAGTACTTGAGTTGAGTCCCAATGTCCAACTGCTACCTTAATACTAAATTTATAAATATATTCACATAGATCTATTTCCCCATCATCATATGTAAATATATTTACCTATGTACATGTCTGTATTAGGCTTCTATAAATGCCCGTTGCCTCCTAGTTCTTTCCTCTATTTCATAAGGCCTCTTTAAAGTGATGAAAAACAAGAATTTATTTTGAGGACTAAGGTACACCTGACGTCTACCAGGGTATTTTTAATACAAAATCAATTTACTGAGGGCTAACCAGGGTGTCTTTAATGGTCTCATAGTTAGAGAGTTGGATGTTGAATAAAGAAGACTGAATACATTTGAATTATGGTGCCGGTGAAAGACATTCAAAGTGGACTTCAAATGGACTGCCAAAAGAATAGACAAAGCTGAGCCCTGGTGGTGCAGTGGTTGTGTGCAGGGCTGCGGTTCAAATCCAGCAGCAGCTCTCCAGGAGCAAGGTTGGGCTTCCAATTCCCACCAGGGCAGTGATGCAGAAAAAAAAAAAAAAGAACAAGCAAATCTGTCTTGAAAGAAGTACAGCCTGAGTGTTCCTTGGAGACAAAGGAGTTGAAACTTCATTTCTTGTGCTTTGGACATGTTATCAAGAAAGAACAGTCCTGGAAGAAGGACATCAGGCTTGGTAAAGTAGAGAAGCTGCAAAAATTTGCAAGTCCCTTGACCTGACGGACTAACACAGAGGCTGTGAATATGGGCTCCTACTTATGAGAGTTGTGAGGATGGAATGAGACTGCAGCGATTTTTCGATGGTACATAGGGTTACTACATGTAGGAATCGACTTGACAGCACTTAGCAACAATAATAACAATAAAAATGACAACGTTCTGCAAGCTTTTAAGAAGGGATGATTTTTTTTTTTAAGCATAACTCATGGATAGAAGTCTCTCCCTTTTATCCAGTGTCAGGCATCAATGAGCTAAAATTATATTATTATTAATGAGGGGGAGTACAGATTGGGGACCCAAAGCCCATCAATAGGTGAGGTGACATCCTTTTGCAGAGGGGTTACAAGGAGGAGATGAGCCAGTTAAGATACAGGGTAGGAGCATTGAAATATGCAACTTACCTCTAGTTCCCATGCTGCCTCCCACCCACTATCATGACCCCAATTCTACCACATAAATCCAGCTAGACCAGGAGATGTACAGTGAAGTTGGAAACATGGGAAACTTAGGATAGATGATCCATCAAGACTAGTAATAGGAGTGGTAATACCAGGAGGGTGGAGGGATGGAGGAATAGAAAGGGAGAACCAACTTCAGGG
>PVJH01017541.1:0-47548 GCA_004026705.1 Nesogale talazaci | reverse complement strand
CTAGTGTGACCAAAACCTCTCCCAGATTTCCCCCTACACCCAATCAACATTCTGAGAAAGTATTCTTGCCTGGAACTTGTTTCTTTCCTATTTAGAATACCTCATGTCTTCTTCTGCATCATTCCGTCTCCCCTTGTGACGCCAAATTAAATCAACGGGGTAAAAATATCTAAGAAGCCATGTTGAGAAGTCAACGTAGCTTCTATTGAAGCCAAGTTGACAATTCAACATAGCTTCTATTAAAGTCAACGGTGTTTTAGAGTAATAGTCATGCTTTGGGCTGCTAACTGCAAGGTCAGCAGTTGGGAGCCACCGGCCACTTCTCAGGAGAAAGATGAGGCTTTCTGCTCCGCTACAAGTTACAGTCTTAGGAATCCATCGGATTAGTTCTATTCTGACCAGGAGGGTGGTTCCAAGCCAGGATTAACTTGATGGCAGTGAGCACCAGACTACTAACTGCAGAGTCAGCAGTGGAAAACCCTCAGGAAAATGTTGAGGTTTTCTACTCTCATAAAGATTTACAACCTTGGAACCCATAGAGGTTGTTCTAGTCTGCATTTGGTTTTGATTTTTGAGAACACATGTAAGCAAGTGAAAGATGAAGTTTTCTGCTCCCTGGAGATTTCCAACCTCGGGACAAAACAAAAAGGAACCGTTCTATGCTTTCCTGTGAATTAGAATCAACTCAATGGCAGTGAATTTGGGTTGTTTGGTTTGTTTGTTTTTTTTAGTTTGGCACATGTGAAACATGTAACTACGAATGCATAATCGAAGTTGATAATACAAGTAGGAAAGGGCGACCGAGAAAGAGTTAAAACAGATTGGGAGGAAAAAAGAGGAATGGAAGGAAATCATTGACTGAGAAATCTAGGGGAGGAGTCAGAAAGATTCCTACCTGAGCCCGGAATGTGGGAGTGGGGTGCAAATTAAATCTCACAACTAAAATCAGTCATATGTGGAATCACATAAGATGAAAAAACGATAGGCAGGAGTCCTGATTAACTCTGAAGGTTTGAGATCAGGAGATACCCCGTCATGTCTGTAGAGAACAAGAAGTCAGGGGAAATGAGAATGTCGGTAGGAAGGGAACGACAACTGGAGCAAGGTCTTGGATAGAGAATGGGATTAAGGGTCAGTGTTTTTCATGAAGCAGAAGGAGATTCTACAGCAATGAGAAGTTAAATGAATGAGTGGAAGAATCATAACATAGATAGTAAATACATACTCAAGAGACTAGGAAACTGTAATGTTTCGAAGGTTGTATACATAAGTTCATAAAACATTAGTCACAATCATAAAATAATGAAACTAGCCCCCACTGAGGAATGGGTAAACAAAATATGTGGTTCTACTCTTGTACAAAAAAGGAAAAATGTTCTAATTCATGCTATAACATGTGATTTCTAGGGACTGGTGGGAAGGGGGAATGAGGAGGACAGAGATTCTATGTGGGGTTATATAGTGGCAGTAGTGACATTCAGCTGGTTCACACTAGTTTGACAGAACCAATACTCCTTGTAATGTTTGTCGGACTAATAGTGTATTTTAAGCACCCAGAGTAATGTTCATTCGGTCTATAGGTATAAAACATGAGAGAGAATGAGGCTTGTAATGTTTATTCATTTCTTAGAGCTTTTTATACTTTTCATGAAACACTGCAGTCTTATTCCCTTGCATTTGCGACTTCAGTAAAATAATATAGAACGTCAAGAGAAAACTTAATACACTGTCATTCCTTTCAGCTTTATGTTAAGCCCCAAATTCACAGAAGCTACTATGAATGGATTCCGCAATTCCTAAAAGTGCTCAATGAGCTAAAGTTACTGTCCATTCAGCAAAATTAGAAAAGGATATTTAAAGATGAACATAATGGGGCTGAGCAACGGTGGTGTAAGTGGTTGAGTGCGGGACTGCAGCCCATGGGCTGGGCGGTTCAAATCCAACAGCGGCTCTCAGGAGCAGTGCTGGGTAGCTGCCACAACCACCCAGAGGGCAGTGAAGGCCCCTCAAAAAAAAAGATGAACATAATGTTTGAGGTGTCCAAGACAAGTCCCCCATTGTAATCTATCAAACACAATGACAATTGTTTAATTGGCCTACTTCTAAAGGAAGGGGACCCCACTCCTACAGTGCAAACATGGTTAATGATCAATCACACAGCCAATCATGCTCAGATAAAAGCGAGGACGATTCCAAGGGAGGACACCAGTCCAGAAACGATAAGAAAATATCTTCAATGATATTTGTACTGCTTTGACAGGTATCATTTAATATTGTTCATTAATCTTTTAAAACTCTTATAACATAATCTAGTTTGTGCA
This sequence comes from Nesogale talazaci, assembly GCA_004026705.1. Taxonomy (NCBI): domain Eukaryota; kingdom Metazoa; phylum Chordata; class Mammalia; order Afrosoricida; family Tenrecidae; genus Nesogale; species Nesogale talazaci. Next base: position 45,227 of record PVJH01017541.1, on the reverse strand, counting down.
CCTCTTTCATTGTCCTTATTTAAGTATTCATTTTATGAAGTAAACTATCTTTTGGTACTTAAAACTATAGGTAGGGCAGTCAAGCAGGTCATTTAATGGTTTGAATCCCACTACTGGATAGAAGGGGTGTTTGCTCAACTCTATAAACGTGATGAAAAGCGGACACGTGCATACTGTAAAAGGGTAGGTTTTATGCGACATGAATGAGATCTCAATCAAAATAAGGCACAAGGTGGAAATTCACAGGCATTTTCACTGAGTAGCTGGCATCTTTTTACAAATAAAGTCATCTGCTAAGATTGAAGAAACTGAAAATGAGCTTCTTTCCATAGAATCCTTTAATATTTTAACTTGAGACTTGGATTGCTTCTTCTATTCTTTCTGAGAAATAACCAGTATCTTTGTTCCTATTAGTATATAATTCATATGTACTTCAAAATGACTATCATTGATAGGATAAATAGATTAGATAGATAGACAGACAGGCGGAACTTACTGGCATTGTAGGTGCTAGTCAAGGTCTTAAGTGTTTTCCAGATAGGGTCTAATTCAGTCTTGACAAATAACCCTTTTAAGTGAGTACTGCGATCACTCCTAACTACATCTGAAAAATCTGAAGTTAGGAAGATAGAGAAATTTCCCCAGAATTTAAACCCAGGTCTCATTAGATGCTAGCTCTTGGCCCGTTAACAATTGTGCCAAACTGCCTCGCAAGAGTTGCAAGCGCATTTGAGCAATACGGACAGCCCTGATCAGATCAGAAAGCATTCTGCAATTTGGACCCAGCAAGCATCATTGTGTGTCTGATCACAGTAACACTTGATCATCCCACAGCAGAGAAAAATCAAAAGCCATTAAATGGAAGCTGACTCCTAAGAACCCCAGTGTGGGTTTACAAGACTGCAACTATTTTGAGAAGTAGAAAGCCTGTCTTCCTCCTAAGGAGTGGCTGACAATTTCGAATAGTCTGCCTTGAGGGTCACAGCCCAATGAGTCACAACGCCACCAGGCCTCCTCAGAGAAGGAAAAACAGGTTGTAAATTAAGTGAAGAATGACATGAGATTAAGGTGGTGACTATTTTTAGGTAATGAGTCATCTGTTGAAATGGCTGATATTTGGAGCAACAAGAAAGAAATCTTAAATCCATGGGACTGTGCCAATCCCAAGAATCAAACTCTAAATCTTTTTAGTTGATTATCATTCGTAGCAACTCTACAGGACAAAGCAGAAATGCCTTTACTCAAGAATGTATCTCGTTACTGGAGTAGAAAACCAAATCTTCCTCCCAAGGGGAAAGACGCTTTTGTTCTTTCCAAATTTTATTTCCATTTTATTTCTATCTTTATTTTTATTTCTTTTGAACTACTGACCTTGCCGCTTGCAGGCCAACATGTAACCCACCATGTCAACTTGGCTCATGATACTGGGTCACTGGGTGGGCATAAAAGCCCAGGAGTCCAGGGTTGAACCCGGGTGGTGTTGTGGTTGAGTGCGGGACTGTGGCCCATGGGCTTGGCGGTTCAAATCCAGCAGCAGCTCTCCAGGAGCAAGACTGGATCTCCCACTCCCACCAGAGGGCAGTGATGTCCCCCCCAAAAAAATAATAATTAAAAAAAGCCCAGGCATCCAAAGGTCCTAAGAACAGACTCAGAAGTAAAGAATTCTGAAGGAAAGGAAAGCCAATGGTGGCAGAAAAGAGTTGGGTTAAAATGTAATACTTTATCATTTGATCTACCTATTGACCCATTTTTATGTTGTTAAGAAAGAAACAAAGAAACAAAGAAAGGAAAATACAAGTGGAGTAAGCCTCCCCTTACTATCCAGCTATCAAAAGATAGGGTGTCTGGAGTCTTAATGTTTTGAAAGTAAACAAGTGGCTATCTAGCTGAGAAGCAACAAAGCCAACATGGAATAAACACACTGCCTGTGTGATCAGGAGGTGTTGATGGGATCCGGTATGGGGCGTCAAGGACCCAGAACAAAAAATCACATCATTGTGAATGAGGGGGATTGCGGAGTGGAGACCTAAAACCCATCTGTAGGCAACTGGACATCCCTTTACAGAAGGGTCACAAGGTAGAGATGAGCCAGTCGGGGTGCAGTAAAGCACCAATGAAACATACGACTTTCCTCTAGTTCTTTAATGCTTCCCCCCCCCCAACCGCCACCACTATCTTGACGCCAGTTCTACCTTCCAAATTGAGCTAGACCAGAGCATTTACACAGGAACAGATAATAGAAGGAAACACAGGGAATTCAGGACCAATATTGAGAATAGCAATACCAGGAGGGGAAGGGGAAGGTGGGGGGAGGGGAGTCTATCACAATGATCTACATATAACCTCCTCCTAGGAAGATGGACAAGAGAAAAGTGGATGAAGGGAGACAGTGTTCAGTCTAAGACATGAAAAATAATGATTTCTAAATTATCAAGGGTTTATGAGGGAGGGAGGGGAGGAAGGGAAAGAGGGAAAAATTAGTTGATATCAAGGGTTCAAGTAGAAAGATAATGTTTTTTAAATGATAACAAATGGACAAATGTGCTTAACACAATGGATGAATGTATAGATTGTGATTATTTAAGTAAAAAAATTTTTTAATTATATTGGAAAATTGAAGGCTTACCTAAGCCCCTAATTTCATAATTTCTTAAAATCTAACAGCTATAAATATTGGGTATCATCTGCCTTCTCTTTTAGTATTCATTGTGTGATTAAAGGAGCATATTGATTTTTCCAATGTAGCATACATTTTTTAAAAAGGTTTTTAATAAACCCCCAATAAAATGATTTTTTAAAGGGGATTACTGCAGATGCAGTTAGGTTAAAATTTAATACCATAACATTTGACCTTTTGGATACATTTTGGATACACTTCTATCTTTTGGATAGAACATTTGTTCTAGTTTTTAACATCTCTTACTCTCTTTTCGATGGAGGTTTTTCTCTGATTTTTTTTATGAAAGGTGTTACTTTAAATGAAACAAAACAGTCTTATTGATAAATAATTCACATCTTAATTCAATAGTTCAATTATATTGAAAAACAACTGTTTTGTTATTATCACAATAAACTGTAAAATGTTTTCCTCTTTCTTGTGCTTAATGTTAGTTCCCCATTAGCAGGTGAGGTGCTATTTTCTAATCATTTTACTGGGGGCTCATACAACTCTTGTCACAATCCATGCATCCATCCAATGTATGTCAGGCACATCTGTACATTTGTTGCCCTCATCATTCTCAAAACATTTGCTTTCGACTTAAGCGCTTCGTATCAGCTCCCCATTTTCCACCTCCTTCCCTGTTCCTCCCTCTCTCATGAACCCTTGATAATTTATAAATTATTATTATTTTGTCATATCGTACACTGATGTCTCCCTTCACCCACTTCCCGGTTGTTCATACCCCAGGGAGGAGACTATATGTAGATCCTTATAATTCATTTCCCCTTTCTTCCCCACCTTCTCTTCATCCTCCCAGTATCGCCAATCTCACTACTGGTCCTAAACGGATCATCTGTCCTGGATTCCCCATGTTTCCAGCTCCTATGGATACCAGTGTAGATCCTCTGGTCTAGCTGGATTTGTAAGGCAGAATTGGGATGATGATAGAGGAGGGAGGAAGCAATAAAAAATGAGGGGAAAGTTGTATGTTTCATTGATGTTGTACTGCGCCCTGACTGGCTCCTCTCCTCCCCACCCTTCTGTAGGGGGATGTCCCATAACCTGCAGATGGGCTTTGGGTCCCTAAGCTGTATTTACAACTATATGTTTTTGTTATTTGATGCCTGATCTCTGATCCCTGCAACTTGTGGTCACACAGGCTGGTGTGCTTCTTCCATATGGGCTTTGTTGCTTCTAAACTAGATGGCGGCTTGTTTACCTTCAAGCCTTTAAGGCCCCGTATGCTATATCTTTTGATAGTCAGGCACCATCACCTTTCTTCACCACACTTGCTTATGCACACATTTGTCTTCAGTGATCATGTCAGGAAGGTGAGCATCATGGAATACCAATTTAATGGAAAAAAGTGTTCTTGCACTGAGGAAGTACTTGAGTGGAGGTCCAATGTCCATCTGCTGCCTTAATACTAGACCTATAAATATGTGTACGTAGATCTATTTCCCCATGTGTTTTACTTTGTAATTGTTTCTAGGTTTTTGTTTTTAGTTTGGTTTTCCTGTGTATGAAATCCAGGATAGGTAAATCTATAAAGAAAGTAATTGGATGAATGGTTTTTGGGGGGAAACGGGGAATTAATAACAATGAGTACAAAGACAAAGTAAATGTTCTAAAATTGATTGTGGCAATGATTATACAAATCCTGTTGATATGACTGAACTACTGAATTTTATGATATGTGGATTATGTGCCAATGAAACTGTTTTTAAAAAGTGACACAATTTCAGTCCCTCGGTGATGTATAAAATCAAAAGTACTAGGAGGAGTAGTAATAGTATAGTACTAGAAAAAGGATAAATGTGCCAGAAACTGAGGTTTTAGTTGTGGAATCACATACAAAAGTTTAAGATAAAATGTGTGATCATGCTAGGAAGTGAGAGGAGTTCAATGGAGTCGGATGCAAATAATCTAGCAGGGTTGCCAAAGAGCATTAGACAGGTAATCACTGTGGAAGAAAGTAGGTGATAGCTTGAGTAACAGATTATTTTAAGAAATACAAGCTTTTTCTAATTTCTCCCCCATAATTCAGATTCATAAGCAGCAATCTGTCGCTCCAGTTAGAGATGACATTTTGGTTTTAGCCAAGAGAGTAATAATAACAGCTTGCATTTATTACAATAAGAGGTAAATGGTTAACTGCTTTGCTTGGCTGCTAACCAAAAAGTCGGTGGTTCAAACCCGTGGTCAAGAGGATCAGAGCTATTTATTCCCATGTTGAATCATCAGGCTCATATGTAGAAATGACGTATTATTTTTTATTACACCTACTCCTTGCTTATAAACTATCTCATGATTCATCATTTCACACGATCACAGGAAAAACCTACTGTTCAACTATTTTGGTGCTGTGATGACGTATTTCTGGCCATAACTAACACCTAGGTTTGAGGTAAGAGGAACGCTGCCTGTGGTTGTTCGGGTTCTGTGTCAACCTGGCTGGACCATGGTTCTCGGCGCTTCAGTTACATGGTGGTGTCGATTTGGCAGTTATCTGATAAGGAAATTCAACAGTTATGCAATGGTGTAATTTAGCAATGGTCTCAAATGAGGACATCCTGCATTTTGTGATCTGCAGTGGCCCCTTCTGATAGGGCAAAACACCCGTCTTCAGGTAACAGGCTGGTCCTTGTGAATTCATGATGCGGAGTGTATTTTAATTCTGTTCTCATTGCCTGGTGACTAATAATTATATATTTTTGTTCATCTTTTGTTATTTCTTTTGCCTTTCATTTATGATCTACTTGATTAACTATTACATTTGTTTGTTTGAGATGAACTTCTTTGACACTAACGACTCCGAGTCCATTTCAATTTTACTTTTCCTCCTTTTCCTTTAAGATGTTCTAACCACTATTTTGGGTGAGAGATCAGGAATTTGGAGAGACTATTGTTTGTTTACTTCTTTTTAAAGAAACATGCTCACGACATGAGATCAACAATCATCTCTTATTCTATCCTCCATATATGTGGTTTCTATGATAATGATGATAATTACTATAGTAACCAATAAAATGCAGGAATAGTCATTAAATATTGGTCAAGTTCATTTGGGGAGTCCAGATGATGAAAGTAGAGACACAACCGAGTGTGTCCTGCGAACCCACCCACACACACCCCTAAGGTAAAGTGACCAGATTTTAAGTGGTCAACAGTGATTGACTTGGGGGTGGCATTCTTAATTAAAAATTTGGTCTATATAGAGCAATAAAAATGTTCATAGAACGCAAAAATAGTATTTTAATATATCAATTTTAATTTTAAAATGCCGCAGAATGTTATTAAATTGTTAAAAAGTGGGATGTCTGGTCACTTTACCCTAAGGACAATCTCCAGGGCTGAGGAAGGACACTGAAGGTCACAGGCTTTCAACTCTAGGGAAACCAGAGAGCGCTGCTTCTGGGGCCTTGGCTGACAGTCATCAGGAAAGTTATCTAAAGGGTCTAGTGTATTTATTCGCACCTAATTATAGCTATCAACTAGTGTTTTCAAAGGGCGTCAATTATGTAGTCAGCAACCAGGGGGAACTCACAGCACCTGATATAAATAAATTGCATCTTTCCCTCCTATGTATCCTACTGGCCACATCGTCAGGAAGTGAGAAAGTCTGGAGCCACGGGAAGGAGCTCCCAGCTGTTGCCTATTTGGTTCACAGCTCCAAGGTCGATGGGGAAGAGTCATTCCCAAACCTTTCCTCCGAACATGCACGTAAGCACATAGATGAATAACTTGAAAGTCTGAGGGGGGTTCAAAAGACTCATGAAAGAATCCCATTCTCTTTCAGTGGTCCATGAATTTTTCCATGAGTTTCAGTTTACCACTCCTTCACACAGTAATCCCACCACCAACCTTCAGAGGTCACACCTCCCTCCAACTTTTTCTATCAATTCCCAGCCCCACTGTCTCTCCCATGGCACTCAATTTCCCTGTGAGGTTGGGTTGGTGGTTGCAATTGCCACACAGAACTCCCTGATACCGGGTAAGGAGAGTGGAGTTTATTACAAAATAACAGATTACAATTCAAAAATCAGAGATACAGTTCTTCTAACGGGGCAGTATTTTCTCAGCCATAGCACAGGCAATACTTCTCTTCACTCCCACCCACCACGCCCTCGGGCAAGCATTACCAAATTTTTACAAATTCTGTCAATAACTGCTCAAAGGCCCTGCACTCCACCAGGAAGCCTCTGCCCACCGGCACTCAGCTTTCTCACACCTACCCTTGGAGTCCACCACTCTGTCTGCTGCCAGTTCCGCTGCCCCTGCTGCTACTGTCTCTGTCACGGCTTGTCTGTTTCTCACCGTCTCAGGTGTCCCCGTTCCCTGTCTCCAGGATCTCATGTCCAAAAGGTGCTCTTCTTTCTTCATGGTAGTGAGACTACACCCCTCCACCCACCCCATCCTTCCCACTTCCTGGATGGCTCCTTTTCCAGCCTAGAGGGATGGTAACATTGACCAATCCCTATAGTAGAGTTCCATATGCCTTATTTGCATAACCCCACCCTTCCCAGCGTGCCTGTCCCTTATTTACATTGTTAGTAAGCTATGAGGCCCAGTGTGACAGGTCAAAGGTCGGCTGCTGTGGGAGACAGGTAGGGCTGTGTACTTCCATGAAGACTGGCAGTCTGAGAAACCCAGAGAGGCAGTGCTGCTCTGTCCGATAAGGTGGAGAGGAATCTGAAAGGACTCCAGGGCAGTGAGCATCCAACTCTGTAAGTGGGTCACACCTAGCTCCCATTTGCCTCGTCCTGTCCAATAATGTGAGGAGTTAAGCAGAGACTGTCACTAGCAGGGCCACATTAAGCAATTCACAGCCCCACAGGAAGTACATGTAACATGTAAGCAAATATTTGCCCTTTTGTGGTTTTTTTTGCATGGATAATTCCGTGACATTGATAATAGTCATTATGTTGATCAACCATTCACATTAACTAGCTGCCCCTTGGAAGAAAGATGAGGCTTTCTAGTCCCATAAAAAGTTAGTCCCAGGCAGTATCAACCTGATGACAAGGAGGTTGATTGTTTTTGTTCATTTGTTTGGATTAATATAAGAAACTTTGTGTCTGGGCTTCCTCTTCCCACCAGGGCAGTGATGCCACAACACACACACACACACACACACAAAGAAACTTTGTGTCAAAGGTGTATTTTTCCATGTCACTTCAAGTAAAGGCAATTTTTTTTAACTATGCAACCCAAGCTCCTTCCTTCATTTTGCTATTCCATTTAAATTCCCTTGCTGATCACTTGGGTTGCTCTACTCCCCAAAACTAGAAAACTCACATTTTTCTCCTTTAACTTTCTGTATCCTTTAATGGAGCACAGGGAACAGGCCACCAGAGAAGAACGTAGCAATGGCAGTATTTCACTCTAAAGGCTGTTCATTAATCTGACCATGTAGAAGTAAGAAATGCTTATTTCATTCAATTCAATGGCTCTTCATTTGTGTAGCCTCATGGAAGGAACCAGTGGTTCCCTTGATACCTTGGGGTACTTCACAAGGAGCTCAAATGAGTTTCAAAATCAAACTACTCCCCTGGAAATGATTCTAAGATATACCGGATACTTCTCTGACTTCTTTAAAAGTATAGTGGCTATAACTTCTCCTTTTCATATGTGTTTGTGCAAAGTAGCAGCCAAATATAATGCCTTTCCCTAAGAACTATGGATAGGAAGTTACAAAAAAATAAAAAGACACCGAATGTGCTAGCCAATCTTTTGCTGACTACACTGATGAAAATAGAATGTTTGGCTGCAGTTGAGCAAGGGCGGGAAGAGGGGTACGTTCTGGAGTCATTCTTCAATCCATAATATAAATTGTCAGCTGGGGGTTAGTGCATAACTCAGATGGTCAATTAAGCAATGATTTTAAGTTGATGATATCTTCTTTGGGGGATGGGCACTGTATTTCACTTGGCAATAGTTTTCATATCCTGGCTTCCCTCCAACCACTTTTCACCGGCAAAACATGTACACGGCTTCATGCTGTGGCTTAATCTTGGTATATGGAACAAGTATATGACAAGTTCTTGTAACCCCCTCTCTCGTGTAGTGAGGTCCTTGGGAGGTAGTCTGGCATGCCTGTTTATTTCACCACCATCACTCTTCTATCTTCAGAGGTGGGAGTCCATGAGGACATCAGATATGTCCATCCACACTGCTCAAACCCTATCCCTAACTGGTTTGAAGGTGATGGTGTGAACATATGTTCCAAACATATTCAAATGCACCCTTGTGAATATGAAAGCCTTCAAATTTGGTTCTGGGGCTTCTAACAATTTCACCTGTTTGCAACCTGAGAACCCTACATCTTGATCATCACCAACAGTTCTGGGCTAGCTGTGAAAGAATCTACGATCTCTCAACAAACCTCAGACCTGGATTTCAGGGAAGTGGTTTCTCTTCCGTAGTAGGAGCAAATCAGCACCCATTTCATGGGGCCGACACTGACTCTCAAAGAAGGTAACCTTGAAAAAAGCTCAGAGCCCTGGCGTTCACTCTTGACTCCTAGCGAGCCTGTAGCACTGGATAAAACTGCCCCAGGTGAGTGTCTCAGACAAACTCTTAACCAGAGAAGAGCGCCTCATCCTTCCCCCACAGAGTGACGGGTGGTCTCAAACTGTTGACCCTGTGGTTAGCAGCCCCACTCCTAATGACTATGTCACCAGAGCTCCATGAGGAAAAAAAATTAAAAGGAGTAAGCAAGGAATCTAAGGTCTGGGCTCCATGATCTATTCTGAGCAGTTACCTTTGGAAGAATCATAACCAAGAAACACCTTCATTATCAGTACTATAGAGCTTTGGACTCAGTTAATGGCTTTGGCAACCTCTATTGCTGAAATTAGAATTGAGTTAGAAGGATAGACCATTTACAGACATATTACACATACACCAGGCAGGAAAGGAAGACTTTTAGAGTCAGAGGCAAGTAAATCCGTTCAAGAGCAGGAAGCAAGGCCCTGCCTTAGATTGCCTCAGACCAAAGCATTGGCCCCACAGGGATGGATTTGTTTCCAGCTGCTTCTGTAACCACCTCTGATGAATGCAAGAAAAAGACCTCTAGGCCTCCTTTAGCAAGGTGCACATGGTTACTGTTTTACTGGACACTTGGTTTCAAGGACATTTTGAAGGTAATTTGTAATTCCTTCCTTTCCCATGACTCCTGGCCCCCTGGTGCTCCAACAATGCATTCTGCTCTTACTGAAAACTCAGCAGGCAGATAAACTTGAGTCCTTTTAAAAAATACTGAGCTCTAAAGAACACATCATTCAATTTTTAACAGTTCAAGCATATCAAGAAGGGGGGTGTCTTCATCACCCCAATCAACTCTGGAAACGTTTCCTCCTTCTTTCACACATGGAGGTTGACTTCCCATTTCCCTTCCCTACCTTTACAGACCCTCCAATCCAGCTACTGTCTTCGTAATTCCAATGATCCCAGTTTTCCTATGCATATCTGTATACAAAACTAGGACAAGCAACACACAAGGCTCCATCCGCAAGAACCTGCAAATTTCTTTGAGAGTGCCTAATGAAGGACAAACCTGGACCAAGATACTCTTGATTTCTTTCAGGTGCTCTGTGCCTTGATGTGACAAGTATGAGTCTTAAGGACAGGGTCTGCCCTCATAAATAAGAGTGTCCATATCTCCAACCTTCACAATATGTATAACTTGTAGAGATATTCATGTAATGCTGTATGAAAAGTCCTACACATGTATTGCATCCTATGCTCAATCACCAAAGTAAAATTTGTCTATTGGAGGGGTCTATGCTGCAACATTTCTGTTGAAAAAAAACTACCTCTGCAAAGAGCTTAAGCAAAGATCTCATCAACAGCATTTACAGAGCATCAACTACAGGGTCTTTGCAATTGCACTTCCCTCAGCCAGGCCTGCCCCCAGTTTTGCCATGGCTAATTCCTTCCCAGGGAGTGCGTAGGTGGCACCCATGGTTAACGTGTTGACGACTAGCCCAAAGATTGGCAGCTCCAATCAACTCACAGGTGCCTGACAAGAAAAGCCTGGCAATCGTCATCCTAGAGGTCACAGCCTTGATCACGCTATGAAGCAGTTTTACTCAGCTTGAAGACAATTAACAATAGCAAGTTCCTTCCCATTGTCCCTCAGATCTCAATTCAAATGGCACATTCTTAGAGGATCCTTTGCTCTGAGTACCCCCCTTTAAAAGAGTTATCTCCTCCGCCTACCATAAACCCGACATCCCTTCCATTGTGATTCTGTCCATAGCCTCTAAGTGAGTGGTTCTCAACCTGTGGGTCGTGACTCCTTTTAGAGGGGTCTCCCGACTCAAAGCAGTAGCAAAATGACAGTGATGAAGTAGCAACAAAAATAATTTTATGGAAAAAATAATTTTATGGTTGTGGGTTCACCACAACATGAGCAACTGTATTAAAGGGTCGCCGTGATAGGAAGGTTGAGAACCACTATTCTAAGAGGAGACAGACCAGTTCTGAATCTCTCTCTTCCCACTCAGTAGTGTGACCGTGGGCAAGTCACACAGCATGCAGCTTAAAGGGGGCACAAACACTAGATTGATTAGGAAGCTGACTCTCTACTGCCCCAGGGGGAACCTGCACCAAGTTCCTTTCCGTAATGCTGACTCCTTCCCCATCTGCTTAAATGGTGGAACTGGAGTCAATGAGGTCTGTGGGCAGCCCACATTTTCACATGCCCAACCAAAGTTGACAACTGCCTGATGTTGGCCCCAGGGAGGGGGGCAAAAAATTTAATGGTCTGCTCAAAACTGACCTTTCCTCTCTGTTACACCATGCAAAATAATGTAAGTTCCGGGAGAACTCTAGTCTGTCTGTCTGTCTGTCTGTCTGTCTGTCTCTCTCTCTCTCTCTCTCTCTGCCCTGCCTTTCCTGTGTGGCATCTTCATTACCCTATGCACCACCCTCAAAGCCCTTGCCACACGATCAGCCAGTGTGATGCCAACCCAGGCCCTGGCTCCAGTCCTTTCTTAAGGCTGTGGTAAGGCCTATACTAGGATTTGAGGATATAATAATGGAAATGACTTCTGATTTGCCATTGGAATTATGTCACCTCCACAAACCTGTGGGTGGTTCAATAGGTAAGCAGTGAACTGCTGCCCCAAAAAATTAGTCCTTTAGACCCATTCAGCAGCCCCGCACAAGAAAGATCTGCCAATCTGCTCCCTTAAAAATTATATTCTAGAAACCTCTAGAGAAGCTCAGCTTTGTCATATGGGGTTTCTAGGCATTAGATTCAACTCCATGCCACCTAACAACAGCACCACCCAAATCCAGCATGGTTAGATGCTCTCCTGGCAAAGAAAGCCAAACCAACAAGCTCACTGTCATCCCATCGATTCTGACGCAAAACAACCCTGCAGGGCAGGGGACAGCTACTACTATGAGGTTCTGGGACTGTCACTCTTGATGGAACAGAGAGCCCCATCTTGCTCCTGGAGAGACACTGGCGATTTCTAACTGCTGTCTTACATCTAGTGGCTCAACTTGTAACTACTCTCTCTGGTCATCCACCTCCCTCAGGTCTCCCATGACCTGCTCTGAAATGTTGTCCCTGTATCCACACCTTTGAAATCAGGCTGACTGAGTCACCATGGGATTATTTCACAAAACCAACTATAATGCACTGACTAAGCATCTTAATTTGGACAAAATGATTTTGTTCTTTCTTTCTTTTGGGGGGGGCTTTCATGAATACAGGCAGTCCTATATATTTTATTCAATCTGCTTTCCCAAGAGGGAAATGACAAAGTGACATGTATGGGAAGTTTTTTTTTAAGTCCGAGGAAAACTGGAACTGAAAGATAATGACATTTCCCCACAAAGGTGCTGAAGGCTCCTTATACTTCCCTGACAGTGCACTTTCCAGCATCACCTTAATAATTCACGTACAAATGCTGAAATTGACCCAGGAACTATGGAAGCCACTGACAAGGAGCGTCCTGATAATCGACCAGTGAGCAGGGAAAAAAGAGGAAGCAAATTATGCCACTGTTAGCTCAGAAATCTGTCTGTGATTAGAGCTGGGAGAAATCACAGCCCATAAAATTACACTCCAGCCACCCAAAGCGACTTAGAACCCCAAGCTTGTGTGCAGAATGCTTTATGTATAATTGAGTTGGGCTTTCCCCCACTCCTCCCCACCTCCCTGAAACAAAATAGAATTAACATGGTAGCAGTAGCCAGCTCTGCTGATAGAAACTTTTTACTTATTCACAAGAAAAGAAACCCAACAGAGTAGCAGGACTGAAGGGGCCCCTGGCCAGCATGGAGAGAGTCCAATCTCTTTGTACAACCAAGTCCTTGCCTTCTGAACCTCAATAGACAGTCCAAAGCCTGCTCAGCTGGGCTTACACTCCCAAATGCACAGCTGGCACCGATTCCACAGGGACAATGGACAAAAGATGGAACAGTTGAAATACTAATCAACAGATGAAATGGGTCAACAAAATCTAGTGCATGTATACACACAATAAAAGGCGCCTTGGTGCCATAGTGGTTTACGATGTGAGCTACTTACTCCACAGTCAGCAGATCGAATTTACCAGCCACTCCACAGGAGAAAGATAAAGCTTTCTGCTCCTGTAGAAACTTCCTGCCTGAGAAACCCACAGGGAGGGCTCTACTCCGTCATACAGGGTAGCTATGTGTCAGAAGTGACTTGATCACAGGTCTTGCTTTCACTGTTTTCTGTGTGCAACGGGATACTGCTCAACCACAAAGATCAATGGAGTTCTGGAATATGCCACTCCCGGGATAAATCTAGAAAATATGCTGGACAAATTTAGTTCACCACGAAAGGATAACTACTGCATGTTATTTACATAAACTAAACAAATATATAGAGACCAATGATGATCAGTGACGACCCAGTGTGAACAGGAGGGGAAAATAGGAAATTCAGACTTCTTATTAAGTACCTTCGAGTCATTTCCAACTCAGAGATCAAAATATCCTCTCATAATTGCAGCCATTGGGTCAATTCATCTTGTCAAGGGCCTTCTTTTTCACTGCCCTTCGATTTTATCAAGTTTGATGTCTTTTACCAGGGACTGGTATCTCCTGAGAACATATTCTAAGTATTTGAGACACAGTCTCACATCCTTGCCTCTAAGGGGCATTCTGGCCATACTTGTTCCAAAACAGATTTTGTGAGTTTTATCTTTTGGCAGTGCATGGTATTTTCAATATTTTGAACATTCTACTCCAAAATCACAATTCAAATCCACGGATGCTTCTTCAGTCTTCCTTATTCATTGTCCCTTCATGTGCATATGAGGCAAGTGAACAAACATACCATAATTGGAGTCAGGCGCACCTTAGTCCTCAATGTAACCTCTTTGTTTCGCCGTATTCTAAAGAGGTCTTGTGCAGCAGATTTTCCCAAGGCAATATGCCTTTTGATCTGTTGACTGCTGCTTCCATTAGAATTGTCTGTGGATCCAAACAAGGCAAAATCCTTGGGTTTTTTTGCCATTTATCATGATGTTACCTATTCGTCCAATTGTGAGGATTTGGGTTTTTGTTACGTTGAGTTGCAAACCATACTGAAAGCTGCAATCCCTGATCTTCATCAGCCAGTGTTTCAAGTCCTCCTCCCTTTCAGCAAGCATGCTGCAGGTTAATATTCTTAGGTGGCATTAAGTTTATGTAGAATTGCTAAGAAGGGGAATTCTAGACCACTTACCAGTAATTGTGATCATGTGGAGCTTTTATATGGACATTTTCTGGAGAGACCAGTTCTTAGAGAAGTAAAGAGTCCACGAGGGGCAATCCACTGAATAGGAAAAGAGAATGCTGCTGGGTAAAAATTCATACAGGCATACATTGGAATTATATCCTTTCACCATCCTTCTTTGAGCTGCATGCAGAACAAATTATCTGAGAAGCTGGACTCTGTGAAGAATATCATATTGAGTTTGAGGAAGCTCATCAACAACCTACAATATGCAGACAAAGCCACCTTGTTTGCTAGAGGTCTTGGAGCACTTAGTGAGGAATATAAAAAAAAAGCCTTCTGGATCACAATCCAATGTTAAAGGAAGTAACAGTCTTCACACAATTGGACTGTTTGATAACATCTTTTTTCTTACTTTTATTGGGGGCTCTTATGTCTATTATCACAGTCCATATATTCCATATTTGTACATATGCCCCCATGATCATTTTCAAAGCAATCTCTTCTCACTTGAACCCCTGATATCAGCTCCCTATTTCTTCCTCCTCTTTCATGAAGTCTTGATAATTATAGATAATTGTTTTCATATCTTACATCTTCCTCGCCCACTTTTCCATTATTTGTCCTCCTGGGAGGGGGTTATATGTTGATCCTTGTGATTGATTCCCCTTTCTCTACCCACCCTCCCCTAATCCTCCTGGTATCCCTACTCTCATGGATGGTTTATCTATCCTGTGTTCTTCTCTGTAGCAGTGTGCATGCTGTGGTCTAATTCAATTTGTAAGGTAGAACTGAGGTCACGATAGTGTGCTGAAGGAAGCACCAAAGATCTAGAGGGAAGTTGTGTGTTTCATCGGTGATACACTGCACCCTGATTGGCTCATCTTTTTCCTGTGACCCGTCTGTGTGGGGATGTCCAATTGTCTACAGATGGGCATTGGGTCTCCACTCCAAGCATCCTCCCAATTCACATTGGGTATGATTTTGTTCTGGGTCTTAGATCCCATTGACACCCCATAAGCACACATGCTGTTGTGCTCCTTCCATGTGGACTTTGCTATTTCTCGGCTAGATGGTGGCCTGTTTAAGGTTGCAGATGGATAGTAAGCCTCCACTCAAGGTCTCCCTTGACACAAGAACACTTTGTTCTAATAACCTGACATTTTTTGATACTCACCTTCCCAACACAATCACTGAAGACAAAATGGGTGCATAAGCAAATGTGGTGAATAAAACTGATGGTGCCCAGCTATCAAAAGATATAGCATTTGGGGTCTTAAAGGCTTAAAGATAACATCAGGATAATTGAAGAAAAGGTTGAAGTTGGCAAGGATTTTATTTGACTTGAATCCACAAACAACATTCACAGCAGCAGCAGTTAGGAAATCAAAAGGCACACACTACTTTGCGAAAAGGGGTCATTTACTTTACGTACTAACAAGCACCTTACCAAAACTACGGTATGATCATTGCTCACATGTATGTGAAAGCTGGACAATGAATAAAGAAGGCCGGAGAAGAACTGATTCCTTTGAATCTAGCTGTTGGTGAAGGGAAATATGCCAAGGATTTGCAAGTATGGTTCTGAGAAAGAAGAATTGGAGTCTTCATCCTGGAGACCTTCGTCATACCATGCCTAGAGAAGCAAAGGTTGCAAAAGAGGAGGAAGACCCTCCACAGTGGCTCAACCCGAGGAGAGGGCAGCAAGGAGCTTAAACACAATGATAACCACAGTGTAGGGCCGGGCAGTGTTTGGTCCTGTTGTACAAGGGCAAGTCAAAAGATATCGCTACCAAAGAAACATATCACTGCACAAGAAAAGAAACCTTTACTTTTTTTTGGGGGGGGGGCATCACTGCTCTCCGGTGGTGGGAGTAGGAGGCCCAGCCCCACTGCTGGAATTGAACCTCCGTCCCATTGGGCCGCAGTCCCGCGCACAACCACTACGCCACCAGGGCTCAGCCCAGAAACCTTTACTTTTAAGGAGCTTCAAAAGGTTTGTGAAAAATGAAATAAAAAGATAATGGGATTTCTCATAATATTTTGAAGCCCACATGTATTAAAGATATCGAAATGTGAGGCTATTGTTGCTTGACCCATCTTCCCTAGGGATCTCCACATTTCTGTAGGCACTGTTCCCATCGCTCTAATCTTTTGCAGGAAGAATTCTGCTCATGTCAAAAAGGCTGTTTTCAAATCATGTTCTTTTTCAATGTTCTTGAAGTTTGGAAAACAAAAAGAATTAAGAAGGGGCAAGATAAAATCAGTAGGATGGGTGGGGTAAAATTTCCCAACAAGTTTCTCATATGACAGCCATTGATACACTTATAGCAAAAACAGGAACATTTTTGTGATGAAGGGGGAAACCCTTCAGAACAAATTTCCTGATCTTATTCTCACTGATGCAGCTATAGACTTTCTTAAAACTTTTTTCTAGGGCTGAGCCTCGGTGGCATAGTGGTTGTTCACGGGGCTGGGGCACACTGGGTTGGAGGTTCAAATCCAGCAGCAAGGCTGGGCCTCCTACTCCCACCACCAAAAGGCAGTGATGGCCAAAAAACAAAAACAAACAAAAAAAACATTTTTCCTATTAATCCCCCATGTGTCCCTCGAGTACAGGAAATAGGTTACCCCTTGAGAGCCCCCGAAAACAGTCTTCATCACCTTCTGAGATGACTTCTCTGCTTTGAATCTAACTGACCCAGGAGATCCCCTTGGGGGCCACTCATGTCCCGTGACCTTTGTGTGAAGGCATCTTACTGAAAAGGACTTGCCTGCGGCCATCACCAAGGCATGTTCAAAATAAAGGTTTTGTGTAGAATAAACCCATTGATGTATGGAGTGGAAGCCTAATAATGGCACTTTTTAATTTACTCATTCATCTATAGGGTCTAGCATAGAGGATCCGACCTGAGTCAGAATTGACTTGGTGGCAGTGAGTTTGCCCTCTGCGGACTGGGGCACACCGGGGAGCTAGAGCTGGAACTAACTCAATGGATTTATTCTAAACAAAACCTTTATTTTGAACATGTCTCAGTTTATTTTAATGTGTTTTGGAAAGGGAGGGTGCAAAGGTGGCCACGAATTGAGGAACGTGAGCCATGTCATGGAATTACACACAGAAAAACCAATGAGATGTTACTTATAGTGTCATTTATATGGTCAACGATGTAAAAAGGAAAACAACCAAAAAGTGACTTCAGCAAACAAATATGAAAACAAGCAAACAGGGGTTATATACTTTCCATTGCTAATTTTGAAGGGCTGATATTTCTACTGATTCACCATTTGGAACTCTAGAAGGTCATATGGTCTCATGATATCCATGAAGAGAAAAAAGGTCTTTTACTATTTTTTCAAAAGTGGGTAACTGCAGTCAAGAGTCACCAAGGCAAAGGAGTCCTCGAGGCACTCCCGTGACCAGGTTGACCTGGAGACAATTCACCCAAAGCAACAGCTAATCCTCACATTAGCCACTGGCCTGTCCCTTGCTCCCGCCTTTGGAGGCCAAACCTGGCAACTCCCATGGTTTTGCACTCTCGCTGGGACTCTAGGAAACAGTGCCGCTGGCCTATTCAAGGTTGGGCAGTGGCTGCTTTGTTACTATAAACACCAGAAGCTCAGTGCAGTACTGTCCTCAAGGCTCATGTGCACCTGTGGGGAGGGTCCATTCGCCAATAGCCTAGAAAATTCCAGTCACTGAGTCATCTCACCTATAAGTTCAACGGCCCTGCTGCAGATGAAAGGAGTCCCGCTTAGTAGCTTGAAAGCAGCACCAGTTGCACCACGGGAGGCTTTCCACTCCTATAAAAGGTTAGTCTCAGAAACCCACCGGGGCCCTTCTACCCTGTCCTGCAGGGTCACTATCAGTCACAATCTCGATGGCAGAGAGTGAGTGAGTGAGTGTGTGTGTGTGGGGAGGAGTTATAGATGAGGCGGACTCAATGATCCAATGGTTTTCCTTCAAGCATCTTCTTGTCTCCAGACATATTCGTAGATTTCTATTTTTTTGGGGGGGTGAGTAAAAACAGTGACTAAATTAGGACCCATGGATTGTTGTTCTAGTGAAATTACTCCCTCTCTGAATGGCCTTGATCCAGTGACTTCTCCTGGCTGAGTCTTGCTTTTCTGTTCCATCAGATGGAGACGGTGGTAAAGACAAGGTGTGGTAAGGTGGGAGAGGACTGTGTGAAAGGGCTCAGTAACTTGCTAAGCGCTGTAATATGTTAATGGCACTTACAGAAGGTGAGCTACAGCTGTGAACTAGAGGCCCTATGACAATGCAAAGAGAACTCACCAAGAGGACAGGGTTCTAGCTCCACCTGTGCAGCGAACTAACCACATGATCTCTTCTACAGAAGGAATGAATGGGAAGAAGTGAATCCTTGGGGTGTCCAAAATAAATAAACAAACAAATAAATACAACCAAACTCACTGCCATCCAGCAAGACTGACTCACAGTGATCCTACAGGCTAGGATAGAGCTGCCCCTGTGAGGTGCTGAGACTTTAACTCTAGGGGAGTAGAAACTTGGGGGAGTAGAAAACCTCGTCTTTTTCCTTCAGTCCCCTCGTGTTTTAGAACACTCAATGTTGAGGATTACAGTCCGATGCCTAACCACTATGCCACCAGGATGTAGAAAACTCTAGAAAGTTATCAAAGTCTAAAAGAGCAGAAACTGGTCGCGTGCAATTATAGACATCGCCCCACACAATCAGAACAACAAAAAATAATGTCCTCTTATAACTGTGGCAACTTTCACTGTGTCACAGGAAAGAACAAAAAAAGACATTTATTGGGTTTCAAGACCAGCTGTATTTATTCGTAGTATGCATCTAAACTAAGGTTGATTTTTAGAATGATGCATGTATCCTTTTAATAGTCCCGAAGAGGTGACAACAAGCTGATGGTGTGAACTACACTAATGGCATTGTTTGGTGCCAATAATAAATGGGGCTTCATCGTCTTCTACAGTTAGATGTCTCTTCTCTAAGCAACTAGGTTGTAGGGAAACAAAGGTGGAAAAACCAGTGGGCTAGAAGTTTCTACGGGCCTCGTGAGGTGTGTCATTCCATGGTTTGAAAGACTGTCAAGCACATTCAATGAGGGACCGTATGGAAAGATGTCCCTCAGGGGACTAAAGCGACCGGTTTCAGAGGTCCTTTTCCAGAAGTCATTCACAAGAGATTAATCCACCTCTGTGGGGTTGAAAGTACTAGGCATCCCCATGAAACTTCTACAGAGGCGCCCCTTGCAGCTTGGGCGATTAGGGATTTGGGGGCATCGTGTTGGTGTGTACTACAGAACGGGGCATGTGCTTCAGCACTGTGTTTAGAAAAGCTTCACCTAAGTCCTGGCCCTCAAACAAAAAACAAACACTGCCCTCAAGTCGATTCCTACCCACATGTGACCCTAGAAGACAGAGTAACACCGCCCCTGTGGGTTTCCCTGTCTGTAACTTTTTACAGGAGGAGAAAGCCTCATTTTCCCTCCTGTGAAATGGCTGGTGGTTTTGAACTGCGGACCTTGCAGGTAGCAGCCCAACTCATCCCCGCTATGCCACCTGGGTGTTATTGGCCCTGGGAAAATCAGGAAGCTAGAGCCCAGTTTGAGTCCTTGGGTGGTATAGATGGTTCATGGCTACTCACCAAAAGGTTGGAGATTTGAATCTTCCCAGAGGTGCACAGGAAGAAAGGTTTGGTGATCTCCAACCAAAAGATCGGCCTTGGAAAACCCTCTGGAGCACCTTCTACTCTGACACGAGTTGGAATCAACCTGACAGCAGCTGGTAGAGTTATGTTCCTGCCTAGTTCACTGCAGTATGGCAGTTTGTGTACAAAGCAATTTTAGGCCCCTGAACTGCTCTCATGTCTCAACACTAGCCCAAGAGGATGGAGAAGGCAGCAAGTCCTTCTCCCCATTTTAGGGATGAAGAAATCCAAGCAGTACAAATGAAATCCAAAGAGAAAGGGCGGAGCTAGGATTCAAACTGCTTCATCTGGACTTGGGAGTCCGTGACATTTTCTACCGCACCTGCCTGCCCTTACAGCATGATGCCTTCAAACAACCGCAGTCCTGTATGGGGCAGACTCACTGTAATGAAGGCCTTGTTGCAACCGAAATATCTGCACCGCTCTCTCTGTCGAGTGAGAACCAAATTCCTTTGCTCTGCATTTGCCCTTGAACATCAACAGAAGCTCCAAGACTCTCCACACTAGAAGAGACAGATACAGACACTGCTATGGCAATATGATTCTCCAAGTGGGTCTTTCTGGTGGTCACAAGTGGACCTGTGGCTGAATTTCCACCAGCACATGCAAAGGCAACCATTTTGAGATAAAGGGTATTTCCAACTACACGTTCTTTCCCCAAATAAAGCTTTCCTGAGTGAAGCTCAGTTGGTGCCCTTTAGCTGTCTTCTTGGAGTATGGATAGTCAGGCAAGAAATGGGGCTTTCTTCTTGGTCTTCCTGGGTTCCCATTGATGGATCTGTGTCCTCTGGAAAGTGACTCACAGCTCACCACCAGATTAAACAGCCCCCCCCCTCAGCTTAAGAGTTTCCATTCTAGATGCAGGGAGTAGAACACCCCTGAAAAATGACCAGCCACATTTGGCTCACATTGTCAGAATGAACCTCATCACCACCGCCCCCATATCACCCCACCCCATACTTTTTTGATCAAATCTTTAATGCTTATTGGAGAAGGTCTGGTGACGTAATGGGTACGCATTGGGCCACTAACCACAAGCTCAGCAGTTCAGAACCACCAGCTTTCTACCCTTGGCAAAAGTTGCAGTCTCAAAAATGCACAGGGGCTGCTCTATCCTGGGCTCTAGGGTTGCTGTGCTTCGGAAGCAACTCAACAGGTGTGAGTTTGCATTTGGGGTACTGTTTCCTCAGAGCAGAGGGGAACAGTCCAAGATTGTTCAGAAAGGGAGATAAGTAAAGGATAACTCACTCTGGAGAATGGGATGTTTTGGATGATGTCTCCAAATTATCACTGAAGTTTTGTTTATAATATTATAGCCATGAGTTGCTATTCCCCTAAAAGTACCACCCACCTTTCTGGGTGGCTTGTAGGTGGCGGCGATGCTGAAAGCTACTCCACTTCTTTTTCAAACATCAGCAGAGTCACCCATGGAAGGCAGGTTTCGGAGATGTTTCCAGGCAAAGACAGACTAGGAAGAGAAGTCCAGTAGTCTATTGACTTGCAAAAATTAACCAACAAAAATCTTATGGCTCAGGGGAACCAATTGCAGGGATCTACATATGACCTCCTCTCTGGAGAACGGGGCAGCAGTAAAGTGGGTGAAGAAACACATCAGACAGAATAGGATATGAAAAAGTAATAACTATGTGTAAGTTATTAAGGGTTCAAGGGGGAGGGTGGTGGGAGGGGAAATATGGGCAGCTGCAACTGGGGGGCCTAAGTGGAGGGAGGATGTTTCAGGGGTGATGATGGTAACAGGTGTGCAAATGTGATCTGCATACAATTGATGTATGTATTATTCATGATGGGAGTTGTAGGAGTCCCCACTAAAATGATTTATTAAAAAAAATCGTGGCTCCCAGTAGAGTACTGTCGTCTACAGGGTTGGAAGATGAGACTTCCAGCGTAAACTGACCACAACACTGGGCTGAAGGATACCAACCATCTTCAGATGATGCACGGATGCCTCTGACCAATCCCCCATCTCGTTCACTGCCATTATGTCACTTCACACTCAGAGCAATCAGGACAGGGAAGAACAGTCCCTGCAGGCTACCCACGCTGTGTCTCTCGACGGATGTAGAAAACCCGCCCTTTCTCCCGAGGGGTGGCTGGGGGCTTTGTACTGCTGCTGGCCGTCCAACGTGTAACCACTGCACAGGTGACTGCAAACTGATTTGATCTCCAGAGACCCAGCAACAATATGGACCAAAGGTTTGCCAAGGCTAGGCACTCATGGCAAGTGACTAAAGGATGGACTGCATAGGTTAATTATTATAATAGAACATAAAAGATGAGATGCATTGTAAGTCAAGCCAGCTCTCTGCCATGCATGAGTCTGTTTCACAAGTAGGGATTTTGAAGACAGAAATGGGTCATGCTGAGTTCTGCCTGCTGGAGCAGGACTTTAAACTGGTTCTTCCTAGATGAATCAGCCAAGCAAGCACACCCAGAAGTCACCCTGGCTTTGTACAAGGTGGTCATAACGGAACAATGCTCACAGGAGGAAAATGCATGGATTAGAAACGGAATCTCGCACGCAGAAAACAAGACAAGTGTCTGCATTGCGGAGCAACCAAATCCCGTAACCCGCAGAGGCAGAAATGGTGGTGCCTGGCTCAAAGATGGCAGTCAACTAAGCCACTGCGCCAGCCTAGAATAATCCAGTCTCCCACATACCACTCTTCCGAAAAGCCTCACTACACCTCTTCCACACCCCCCAGTCAAAGTCTTCCACCCGTGATTTTTACCTCCCAGCTAGCAGGCTGGTCCACTGGCATTAGGAAAACGGGGATCTGTCCAGCTCTCCCTGCACTGACCATGACAGAACAGGTAGGGCGCAAAGCCCTGCTCTGCAGCTTTTCTTGAAATGAAATAGAGGTTCCACGTTCGTTCTTTCTTGAACTATTTCTAGAAGCCGAAACCTAAAGAAAATATATGCAGCTTTTCTTCCCTCCCCTCCCCAACACTCTCCAAGAATACCAAAGGGGCCCCAAGAAAGTGTGTGGGAAAGCGGAATGAGAAGATAAGGGGATTTTCCCACCCACTTGTGGAAGGCCCAGCATTCTCAGGAAATGTGCAGCAGCTCTGACACCTTTGATCTTCCATTAGCAAAGCCCACCAAGTCAGAGGCACCCTCTCCCTGGCCCCGCCCTGCCTCACCTCCCTCGAGCCATGCAGGCTGCAGAGCAGCCAGCGGAGGTGGGACTGCACTGCTTTATGGGATGGAGGCATTTCGATGGGCAAAACTCCATCCTTGACAGCATTTCTTCCTAAATGACCTGAGCGGAGGCTGCCTGGACACATTGAAAAAGCCGGATTTACCCTTGACATTCTCTTTTGATTGATCTTCCCAGCACTCCTCTCCAGAGAGTCGGCTGTGAAGCATTCATCAACATACGGAAAACCGTAGAAAGCTGAACGGAGAACAAGCCCTGCAATGAGCTACCAGATTAAAGGCGGAAAAGCGAAAGAACTCGCCCCACCGTCCCCAGAGCTCGGTATTCACCCCGCTGAGGGTGGCCATGCTCCAGGAGTGGGGGCTCTGAGGTGGGGTGGGGGTGGAAGGCTGGCTGCAGATTAGAAAGAAGCAGGGAGCAAGATGACCCATGCCCTCTAGTCACCCAAAGTCCTTTTCTGTCCTCCTATAGGTTGGTCATCCCAGATTGAAAAAAAAAATGTCATCAAGTCAATTCTGACTCACATGAACCGTATAAGAGAGAGTAGACGTGCCCTTCGAGTTTCCAAGGCCATAAACCAGAGGTCCCCAAGCTTATATGATCTGCTGTCCTCTTAAAAATAATTCCTCATGACCTCCCTACACTGAAAACCTTTCGTACTCCAGCCCAGAATCCAGGATAAAGTGTAGGTACCTGCTCTTACAATGCTCTTAGATCATTCTACACACCACCGGGGGCCGGTAGCGCCCACTTTGGGAAACTGTGCTTTAAACTTTCACAGGAGCAGAAAGCCTCAGCTTTCTCCCAAGGAGCGGTTGGTGGGCTTGAATTGCTGACTTTGTGGTGAGCAGCCCAAGCTGGAACCCGCCACAGTGTTTCCCTCACGCCAATGCACCAGTCTGAGAAGCATGTCCATCGACGCCAACAAGGATCATCCCAGACACTGCTGCAGGACCGACTTCCTGCTATTCTGTCTCGGTGAGGTCTCACACCTCTGTGAGAAGGTGCCCATAAGACCCATCAACCAAACTCCGGCTGAAAGCCCAGGCAGAGAACGCGGAAAGGAAGATAAAGCTGCACGATGACTTTTCTTACGAAAGGGATTTGTCACGAGCTGATGTTCATAGGACACTGAACATCGCAGAAATTCAAATGAAAAAAAGAAATGAGAGGAAAGGGTTTGGGATCACTTGAGCCGAGATGAGCCAATGTTATCATTAGAAAACAGGAAGGTATCTTCTTGGCAGAGAATCAGAAAGAATGGGTATCGGGTTATTTGGGGTTTTACCGGAAATGACATGCAAAGACTTTTTTTTGACTGCCAGGTCCAAGGGCTAAACAGGGATAGGATGTTGAATAGCTGTCCAGATGGCTTGCTATGTGGATGGGCAAACAGATGGATACGTAGATAGGTGGACACAAAGGATGGATAGGTGAGTAGATGAGTGGAAGGGTGAGTAGGGGAGTAGGAGGGTAGAAGGAAGAGTTGATAGTGAGCTAGAGAGAAGAGGGTGTAGCTGGAGGGACATATTGAAGCAACTCTGTCAGCATGAGTTCGCTTCACTCCTAATGGCCCACACGAATCAAAATGCCTAGGTCCTCTGAACATTGTTTTGTGCCTGTCTGTGGTTTCACGCAACATCACAGCACAAGGCTATTTAGTCACAAAGAGGCAGTTGCTTTATCCCACATATTGAAGTCCCCTGTCTAGTTTGCCCAGAGATATATTTGAGAATGGTCTCATTGGGTGTCTGTAGAGAACAGAATGGACTGAAAAGAGCTATGGAGAGTAGATCAAAGGCTGATGCAATAATCCATGCAAGAAACGAGAGAAGTTGTAACTCAAATGGTAGCAGCCAAAAGAGAAGTGTTGTTAGGGTTGGGATAGAGGAGCTAAGAGTTGACAACATTGGGTGATGGATTGGACTTTAGAGATGAGCCAGAGAAGAGAATCTTAGACCACTACAGTTCAGAGTAGAGTCCACAGAGCAGCCACAAGAGCCTGGGAACTTGTCTAAAAATGCAGACTCATAACAGACCTACTGAATCAGTCTTCCTTTTTTTTGGGGGGGGGGGTCATCACTGCCCTCAGGTGGTGGGAGTAGGAGGCCCAGCCTTTGCTCCGTGGAGCTGGAATTGAACCTCCATCTCAGTGGGCCGCAGTCCCGCGCACAACCACGACACCAGCAGGACGCAGTCCCAGTCTTCATTTTTACAAGAAGCCCCAGGTGCTTCGTGTGGACATGAAAGTTTGGGACGTGCTAGTTTTGAGAATATTCAGATTCCTAGAGAGCTGAGTTTGACTTCTGATGGGTTGGTTAAGTGAATGATGCTTGGAAGATATTATTTTACCTACTCAATGAACATGAATGGACAAAGGCATGAGAAGACAGACATGAAAGGCACAGTTCCTGGTCTTCCAGAGATTATATTTGGTCAAAACAAACATCTAAGACTACTACACTGTAGCATGGTCATTATCGTGTTGGAGATGTTCACGGACTCCATGTTTGGCCCGTTACCAAAGGACCGTGCACTTTGCTGCTATCACCCTAGGGTCAAGAGTTAATCCAAATTTTATTGTGGTGATGAATGTTCAGCCCTTCTTATATGACTGAATAATTTATCTGTATGATGTTTGAAATCTAGCTCAATACAACTAAATGCTAAAATTTTCTAGTACATAAGGGCTTAATAAAGACACATGGAATAAATGGATTTTTAAAAAGTCTGGCTCACACTGAATATGGAACGCTTCACTCGAAACTGCTCAATCCCTGTGAAGTCAGAAAGCTGTAGACAGAAAGTGACACCTTTGTTGAAGCAATCACTCTTTAAGACTAACAAACAAACAAAAGCTTAAGTAGGCAGGTATTAGAGAAGCAACCTGGTGAGACCCAAAGAGTTTTTCTGTTTCCTGCCATTTCTTTCAGCCTCTCAATTCCAAGTCCTGAACAAAAAGAAAGCCAAACTCACTGGAGTCACAGGGCCATGGCCCTTGTCTAAAGGGCCCCACCCATTTCTGTGACTTCCTTCTATTAGCAGAGCAATACCTTCCTCTCCATTTTCTTTAATGTTCTTCTTCATCTCTGTTCACTGTTGCTATTAACCCCCTGTTATTTGGCTAGTGGGATTTGCTCCCACAGTGACTTTGTTGAGAGCAATATTTTCAATACCTACAAAATCATACTCTACTTAATTTTAGAAACATGTATCTCTTGACATGAGTTGAAAATGCTTTGAAGGCATGATCTAATCATCAGTCCAGAATACCCACAACTTCGGGGATGGGAGGTACTCATTTCTATTTCACAATTAAGGAGAAGCTAAGAGCAATTTCTGAGCTGTGTTAGTCTGAGAAACAAATTAATAAACATGCATACATATTTAAGGGAAAGGTTTATATACAAGAGAAATTGGATACTGAGAAAGCATCCCAACCAGTCCAGTCCAAGTTCTCTAGTCCAATATTAGCCCATATGTCTGATACCAATCTATAAAATCCTCTTCAGACCCACAAAGCACATGCAATGGTGCCAGGACAATCACAGGCCAGTGGGTGCAGTCTTGTGTATCCAGTGGCAGTAGAAGCATCTCAGCACTGGCAGGGGTCTCCACATGGCCTCTCAAGCATCCCCACACTGGCAGGAGTCTCCACGTGATTTCTCTGGTCCCACAGGTCTGGTTCCATCACAGTAAACCCATGTGGCTTCTCCTCCGGCTCCTCCAGGACTTGGTCTATCAGCGTACTGTTATCTTGTCTTGTCAGTAGAGCGTCTCCCAGGGACTGAGTAATAAGTCTCTCAACTCCAATTGGGAAATACAGCGAGATTTCCCAGAATTCTCAGGAGAAAACCATGCCCACACAGAGGTCTCATTGGCTATCTCCAGATTGACAGGCTAGACTTCACCCCTACATTCCCAATCATGAAAATGACACCAAAATACATGACTGCCACAATGAGCTTTGTCCAGACTCAAGGGGCAGAGCCTGCAGTGGAACCTGGGTACTCTTGCTCAAAGCTCCATTACTTTCCCATAGGCCATAGAAGGTTCAGAATATCATCACTATCAACCGCCATCACATGCCTCACCAAAGTGAAGCAGTTCCAGCCATCACATTAGGGGTGAGGTAACTAAATATGTGAGCAAATATAGCAGGCTAATTTTTAGGTTGATCATTTTGTATGGTCTGTGAATGATGCTATAAACATCCAAATGGCCCTTGGCAGAAAAAAGAGACATTTCCCACTCCTGCTTTAAGAGCTACTGTCATCTACCACAGGCCCTGCTCGGATGTAACGGTGTTTGTAAAGAGATTACTTGGGGACACACACACACAAATCATCAGGTATCAAGAAATCTCTACAGCACTCCATAAAGTATTTGCAGTACCGGGATTTCTGCAGAAATGTTCAAATCTCCCTTTTGCACCCGACACTAGACGAACTATCATGCAAAGATGACAAGACTGCTTACAATAACTACTCCCAGGTTAAAATCCATCATTGGGTAATGATTTGTCCTTCAGATGTCCCACATCATCAAAGGGGCGCTACAAAACCTAAGATCCTGTAACGAAGGCAATTTGTCTCTTCCCAATAAATCCTTCTCAGGGTGGGAAACAGGGATATTTATGGGACTCGCTGAGAACACTAATAATACCAAGCATTGGTTAATTTATGCAGAAATCAGGTAATATAAATGTTGTGAGACCATTAAAATATTTCAAGCTAAAAAGAAGAATAACAATAGCTATTAAATCTCTACAGTTGACACATTTCCAGTTTTGCACACGCATATTTGAAATAGTGGGTGAGTCATCAATCAAGTGTACACCTCTAAGCCTGAGGCATAAAATTGGAATAGAATCCATTGTAGGGCAGCTTTAAAATTTAAAATCACAATACATAAACTTTATTCTTGAAACACAAACTCCCTATACTGACCCAAGAAGAAATAGTACTTGTCAACAACCCCGTAACAAATAAAGAGATTGAGACAGTAATCAAAAAGGTCCCAAGAACAAAATAACTCTGGACCAGATGCCTTCTCTGGAGACTTTTACTCAAACATTTATAAAATTAACTTCAATCCTACAAAAACTTTCCAAACAACTGAAGAGAATGCAACATTTCCAAACTCATCCTATGAGGCAAGAATTCCTCTGATACCAAGGCCAAAGACACTGCAAAAAAAGAAAACTACAGACCAGTATGGGTGGTGAACATGGCTGCAAAAATATTCAATCAAATACTTCCAAATGGAATATTTTATGGGGCGATCATCACTGCCCTCTGGTGGTCGTGGAAGCTACCCAGCCTTGCTCCTGAGAGTCGCTGCTGGATTTCAATCGCCAAGCCAGTGGACCACGGTCCTGCACTCAACCACTACGCCACCCACCGGGACTCAGCACCCAAATGGAATTTTACAACACATCAGAAGATTATAATGTACCGTGTTCAAGTGGAATTTATCCCAGGAATGCAAGGGTAGTTCAACATTAGAACAACAAATGGCATAAAATTGATTGTGGTAATGATTGCACAACTCTTATTAATATGTTTGAACTTTTGAATTGTATGATATGCAGATTATGTCCCAATAAACTTTTCAAATGGGCTGAGCCCTGGTGGCGTAGTGGTTGTGTGCGGGACTTCAGCCCAAAGAGTTGATGGTTCAAATCCAGCAGCAGCTCTCAAGGAACAAGGCTGGGCTTCCTACTCCCACCAAGGCAATGATGCCACACACACACACACACACAAAAAGTGAAAAATAAATAAATAAAAAATAAACTGTTCAAGTAAATAAAATTTTAAAGTGTTTTTCAAAAAGAGAGCTATCAGAGTAAATGAATTCAGCAAAGAGGTAGTATGAAATCAACATACAAAAATCAGTTGCGTTTCTATACATCAGCAATGAGCAAGATTAAAGGAAACTAAGGACATGTTAGCATTTACAAAATTCATTATGAAATAATATATGAAATAGTGAATAAGATTAAAATAAAGATTAAGATAATCATGAATAAACTTAACAAGAAAGGGGAAAGTCTTGTCCAGAGAAAACTGTAAAATATTTTTAAAGAAAAAGTTAAAAACACTTAAATAAATGGAAAGACATATAATGTCTATAGATTAAGAAACAGTATAGTAAAAATATCCAAACTACTCCGAAAGCAATCTATAAATTCACTGTAATCCTCACCAAAATTCCAATAGCTTTATTTGCAGAAATCTAAAAAATCTAATCCTCAAATTTATATAGAAAGGCAAAGGATTCCAAATAGCTAAAACAGACTAGTTCATTATTCATACTTCCATATTCCAAAACACACTGTAAAGTTACACTGATGAAAGCAGCTTGGAACTGGTATAATAACAGATATCTAGATCAGTAGAATAGAGCAGAGAGTATAGAAATAAATCCTTACACTTACAGTAACTGATTTTCAACAAGGGTCCAATGTCCATTTAATAGGAAAGGAAGTGTTTCTTCAACAAATGATTCTGAGAAAAATGGACTTCTATATGTAGAGGAGAGGATTAGTATCCATGCTTCACATCATGGACTTTTACAACCAATTTAAAATGGATCGCAGATGTCAAGGGAAAATACTTACCCAAGTTGGAGGCCAGTCTGGGGGACTTAGCTTTAAGGAGATATTGCCAAATATGACAACAAAAGCATGAGGAACAAAAGACAAAGGGACCGCACAAAAATGAATTACTTTTGTTCACCAAGAATTTCATCAAAAAAGATGACAGGACAAACTAGGAAGTATGTGTGTGGGGGGATATTTAGATGAAATCTATACCCTATAAAGGTCTAGTATCCATATCTAAAACCTATAAAATACTTCTATCACTCAACAACAAAACAAAACTTCCGACTCAATAAAATATGAACTAGGAACTTAAATACCTGTTTCCACGAGAGGATCTTCAAATGGTCCACAAGCACATGGGAAAAAATTACTCAGTGTCATGATCTTAACCAAAGCCAAACCCGTACCCGTCAAGGTGATTTGGACACATATCCCCTCTGCAGGATACAGCAGAATTGTCTAAGAGAGTTTCCAACTCTGAGCATCTTTACAGAAACCTACTGTCACATCCTTCTGCCAAGACGCAGTTGGAGGATTCTAATTGGCAACGTTCTGGTTAGCAGCTGAGCACTTTAACGAGCAGGACTCCTTATGAGCCATCAAAACCCACACCCAGTGCCATCCAGTTAATTCCGAATGGTAAGGACTCTAGATATGGATGCGAGGTTGACCTGTTTACCGAATCTGGTAACCTCCGCTTTGTCCTTCGGAGCAGCTAGGGATTGAAGTCATCAGCCTGTGGTTTGTAGTGTGACACTTAGCAGGCAGCACCATCGGGGCTTCTTCAATGCAAATCAATATTAAACTGACATCACGTCTATTATTCACATTAGGATGGCAATATTTTTTTTAAATCCTGTAAACACTTAGGTGTTGGTAAGGTTGTCTGGAAACTTGAACCCTCACGTGCTATTGGAAGTATGTAAAATATTTCAGCTCCTATGCAAAACAGTTGGGCAATTCTTCAAGAATTGGAACCTAGAGTCTCACATAACCCAGCTAGTCCTCTCTTAAGCATATACTCAACAGTTGGAAAGCAGACTAGAGGGGATAGGCATCTACATCAAGGTGCAGTGCAACACTTTTCAAAATAGTGAAAGTGTGGAAACCACCAAAACACCCAAAGAAAACTCAAACTTGATGTACACGTTGAATAGAATGCTATTTAACCTGAAAACTAAAAATCAAAGTCCTGCTGTATCACTCAAAATATCACTTGAAAACAGCACGCTGAATCAACTTCGTTACAAAAGCACAAGTATTGCATGGGCTCACTCACGTGAACTAAACAACAAAACCATTGCAATCAAGTCAATGGCAACCCTTAAGAACCCTATAGAAAAGGGGACACAGACGTGTAGAGTGTTCAGGGGTATAGTCTTGATGAGAGCAAAGGGCCATAGCTTTGTCCCACAGAGTGGCTGGTGGGTTTGAACCGCCAACTTTAGAGTCAGTAGCTGAACCCTTTAACTACGGCGCCTTCAGTGACTGGGATGGATAGGAGGGAGAGGGCAGAGGTAGTTTTTGCTTAGGGGCCAGTGAAGTTATGTTAATAGTAGTAGAATAATTTGGAAAAGAAAAGTGACAATGGGTATACAATTACCTTGACAAAATCAGTGAATGATCTTGAATATCTTACATGCAGAAAATTGTTTAGGGAGAATCAATTGTAATTCCATACGATAGCAGTGGACATGCCAAAAAATGAATTTTCCAAAAATCCATTTGCAATAGCTTGAAAAAGAATACAAAACGAAGCAAAACAATTAACAAATGAAATTCGGGATTTCTACACTGAAAACTACAAATATCATTGTAACTACCAATATCCTGACATAAATGGAAGGACACCACGTGACATTCTTGGATCAAAAGACTTACTATTGTAAAATGGCAACATTCCCCAAACTGATCTATCTACAGCATCAGTAAAATCGCTATCAAAATCCTGGCTTTGTTTGTTTGAATTGATAAGCCTATTCTAAAATCATAGGGAAATGTCAGGGATACAGAATAGCCCGAACATTCCTTTTTCAGTTAGAAAACGGATACTTCTTGTTATCGAGTTAATGAATGTGTCCTCCAAAATGTGCTGCCAATTCTAACTTCTCTACCCATGCATACAAACCCATTTTGGAATGAGTTTTCTTATTATGTGAGGCATACTATATAATGAGGCAATATGAGTGTAGGTTATATCTTGAGTAAATCTTTTCTGAGATATAAAAAGGATAGATAAAGAGATGGACGTAAGACAGATGCCATGCCACCTGAAGATCACTAAGAAAGCAAGTGTCCGTCCTTCAGAACTTTCCCCTAGAGCTGATGCCCTCAAATTGGACTTCAAGTCTATGGAAATGGAAGAAAAGAAATGCCTGTTTGTTAAACACACTCACTTGTAGTATTTATTATATATATATATATATATATATATATATTAACACTAGATAACTAAGACATTTCTTGATTCTAAAACATAATAAAATGTACAGAAATCAAGACTGCATGACACTTATATAAGGATAGCCATGTAGACCAATGGGAAGATCTGAGAGGCCAAAATAATTCTTTTATGATGGGTTCATCTTGCCAATCCAATGGGAGAAAAAAATGATCATTTCAACAAATGAACCTTGGACAACCAGATCACCACCTGCACAAAAGCATGAACTTAGGTCCTTACCTCAAACTTTATGCAAAATTTACTCAAAATCCATTAACAGTCTGAAAATTAAAGCTAAAACTTTTTAAATTTGGGGGGAAACCAGGTGTAAATTATTGTGACCTCGAATTTCTTAATTTAAGACACTAAAAGCGCAAACGACCAAATTTCCAAAATTGATAAGACGAATTTAATCAAAATGTATCCGCTGAACTTCAAATGATATCATCAAGGAGAAAAAAAGGCAAGCCAGCTAATGGGAAGGAATGTTTACAAATTATATGTTTGAGAAAGAGCTGGTATCCCCAATATATAAAAATTCATCTCAACTCAAAATTAAAAAGGCATTCACACTATTAAAAGTGTGCAGATGATGGATAAAGCATATTTTTTTAGAAAAAATACAATCTTACCCATAAAACAAGGAAAAATGCTCACCCTCATTAGTTGAAAATCAAAGCACAGTGACTTATTTCACATGCACTAGAATGACTGAAAACAAAATTAAAATTAAAACAACATTTACTGGTAAGGATGCAGAAAAATTGGAATTTTCATAAGCTGTTGATAATGAGAAATGATGCTGTTGTTTTGCAAGCACTTTGGCAGTTTCTCAAAAAGTTAACCAGAATTACCATATGACCCCGCAATTCCACTCCTAGGTATACCCAAAAGAATTTACAGCAGATGTTCAAACAAAATTTGCACTCAAATATTCATAACAGCACTGTTCATAATAGGCAAAAAGAGAGACACATCTGAATGTCAATACGCCAATGAATGGATAAACAAATGTACAGTCACACCAAAGACATATTATCTGACACCAAAAAGGGATGTCTGTAACAGCGTGAATCAACTTTGAAAACATTAAGCGAAGTGAAAGAGTCACACATAAAAGAGCACATTTTGTGTGACTGGCTTTCTGTAAATAGTCC
Organism: Nesogale talazaci; assembly: GCA_004026705.1. Taxonomy (NCBI): domain Eukaryota; kingdom Metazoa; phylum Chordata; class Mammalia; order Afrosoricida; family Tenrecidae; genus Nesogale; species Nesogale talazaci. The sequence goes on along the minus strand of PVJH01017541.1, from coordinate 11,761 downwards.
AGCAGAGGCAAATCCACTGAGCCAGAAAGTTTCTTTCGAATTGCCAGGGATTGGGGAAGGACCCCTGGTGGCACAGCAGTTGAGCACTTGGCTGCTAGCACAAAGGTCAACAGTTCGAACCTGTAAGCCATTTGGCTGGAGAAAGATGTGGCCATTAGGGACCCGAAAGATTGATATCCTTAGAAACCAGGTGGAGGCATGCTCTCTCCTCCAGGGTCCTCCAGGGTGGCCGTGAATTGGAATGTACTCAATAGCAATGGGGTTAGGCGCCTGGGGAGAGGCATGGAAAGTGGCTATTAGGGAGTGTAGGCCATTTGATGGCGTGTTGAAAATGCTCTGGAATTTCATGATGGTGCTGGTTGCAACATTTTGTGAACAGATCTTTAAAACCCCCCTAAATTCACTCTTTAAAGGTGGATATGATGACATATGGATTGTATTTCAGGAAAACTATATGAAAAGGGGATCGCAGAATTAAATGCAAAACTCCAAAGTGTAAAACTTTTATTAAAAAATAAGGAATGATCTATGTGTTGACTCCTACTTTGAGAAAAAGAATATAGATGAGAATAAGTATAGACCATGGTAAGAAGCACAATTATAAAATGGGGGAAAGACAGTACACATGAAAGGAAAGATCAGCACCAAATGATCAAGACACTGGGAGGAACACAGCAGTTAAAGGCCACAAGTAAATACGACTCCATATTGGCTAAGCGGAACAGATGTGGTAAGTGCCTTAGGATTAAACACACCGACAAATAAACATAGGTGGGACAGAGGTTATTCCTACATCTGTACATTCATTTATCTATGCTGCAAATACGTTCATACAGTAGAGCTTATAGGGGTACTGCCAGAGTGTTCCTTAGAAGCCAGGAGGGCAAAGTTGTGTCTCACATATTTTGTATACGTTGTCAGGAGAGAAGAGTCCCCGATGAGGGCCATTATGCTTGGCGAAGTGAAAAAGAGGAAGCCCTCAATGACAGGGATTGACACTGTGGCTGCAGTCATGGGCTCAAGCACGTGAACAGTTGTGAGGAGGGCAGAGGACTGAGCAATGTTTCAGAACCAGGACCGAATCGACGGCACCCAACAACGACAATAGGAGACAGAGGTATGGAAACTCCTTAGCTGCAATCAAACACCTTGGGAAATGAGTCCCAAGGCCCGAGGTCTCAGAACCATAGTCTTGGGGGACAAAGTCAGTTTCAATGAACAGACATCTTACTTTGATGAGTAGTGACTAGTCTTTAGGGCTTGTGAGTGGACATCTAAGGTGCAACTTTTTTTTTTTCTATTTATTTTGGGGAGGGGGCATCACTGCCCTCTGGTGGTCGTGGGAGTTACCCAGCACTCCTCCTGAGAAGCGCTGCTGGATTTGAACCGCCAAGCCCACGGGCCGCAGTCCCACACTCAAAAAGGTGCAATTTGTGATTCCTTCCCCTCCGGAGCAAAGAAGAGAGAAAATAATCAATGACCCTGGGAAACAATCTGTCCAAGGAACTAATGGGCCACACAAACATCATGCCAAGCATCAGCACCAATGGCTCATTCCAGGAAAACGACATGGCGCCCAGCTGCAAATGCTGAATGGCCTGAAAAGAGTCACACTAAAAGATGCTGGATAGAATGGAGGGGGGATGAAGTAGGGGTGAGGTGGAAACAAAGCTTAAAATTCTTTTTTAAAAATAAACATCGAGGTATAGTCTTTAAATGGACACTAGAGGAATCCCTTAAGCATGACACTGGTCTAGAAAATGAACACATCCCCATGGCTGTTTTCAGCCAAACAACAGAGAGGTCTAGAAGGGGAACAGTAACACTGGGGAGGTATGCATATCTTTGAATCATCACCATTTGAGATCAAAAGAGTGTTATGTTTGCCCAGAGATATATCTCAGAAGGCAAGAAGGAAGAGCAAAAAAAGGACACGTGGAAAAGTCAACCCCAAGGAGGCGGAAGTGGGAAGAGTTCTGTGGCAGTGTGAAGACTGCAATCCATGTCAGGAAACAAAATGCGTAGTATTGTTGAATGGAAAACTAATTTACTCTGTCAACTTTCACCCAAATCACAATGAAACTTATACACACACAGAAACACGTACACACTCACAGAGAGAAAGTCTTCAAGATCAAGGGTCTGTAAAGAATTCTTAGACAAGAACTTGACATACTGAATCTCATCAAAATGAGCATGATTTGCTTTGTTAAGGGTGTAGACAAGAGGAAAGGACAAGCTTCAGACCGAGAAAAAATATTCGCAAACTTCCCATCTGACAAAAAGCTAATATTGAGACTACACAAATAATTCTCAAATGGAGAGGCGGGGCAGGGAACAGATGGAAAATCAGGAAATGAACAAACTTCTTCCCAGGGCAGTTGTACAACTTGTCATTCCCATCCGCTGCCTGTGAGTGATCCATTTTACCTGCATCCTTGCCAGCATTTGGGGTTGTCACCACTTTGTTTTTGTTTTATTTTTTTTGGGGGGGCATCACTGCTCTCCGGTGGTGGGAGTAGGAGGCCCAGCCCCACTGCTGGAATTGAACCTCCGTCCCAGTGGGCCGCAGTCCCGCGCACAACCACTACGCCACCAGGGCTCAGCCCCACATTTTTTGTTTTAGTTACTCCAATAAAAGTGCAGTGATACTGCAATTTGGTTTTCACCAACTTTTCCATGAGAGTTGCTGATTTTGAAAACTCTTTCAGGTACTTCTTGGTCATCTATCATGTACCTTCTTTGGGGGAAACCCGGGTAGCACAGTAAGTACTCAGCTGGTATCCAGAAAGTTGGCAACTCAAATCCACCAGCTGCTTCAAGAGAGGAAAGGAGGCAGTCTCTCCCTTAAGGATTTAAAGTCTTGGAGACCCACCCTCGGAGGTGAGGCAGTTCTACCCGCTCCTGTAGGCTTGCTATGAGCTGAAAGGTACTCCACGGCAATGGGTTTTGCTTTTCAAAAATTCCTATTCAGTAAAATATCTTCATAGATTTCTACATTCTGTCTAGCACTATATGAGGGTTCAAGTTTCTCTACAATCTTACCAACACCTGTTTCCTGATTTTTATTTGTGTTTTATAACACTGTCATTCTAATGTGAGTAATGGAGGGGGTATCTAAGTGTACCATATTTTTTGCACCATAAGACACACCCATTTTTTAAAGCAGGAAAACAAGAAAAATATTCTGAACCAAAAAGTACCAGTGAAGTAAAATATTTATTAAAATATGGTAATATTTAACAGTGTCAACTCAACAGTGGTGTTAAGAACCATCATCACTTACATTAACAAATGAGGGGAGGTGTGTGCTGTGCCCATCATGTGATGTGATTGAAATGGAGACTCCAGGAGGCAGACCTTCCCCCGAACATACAGCAATCCACAGCATGCAAACACCAGCGGACGGGAAGTGGGTGCATGGGATCATTAACAAATGTTCTGGGGGACCAGACCTTCGAACCATACGCACCCTCATTTCCTACCCACTTTGGGGATTAAAAAGTGTGTCTTATGGTCCAAAAAATACAGTAAATACGATAAATACCATATTTTTTGGACCATAAGACATACCCCAGTTTTTGAAGCAGGAAAACAAGAAAAAATTACTCTGTACCACACAGTACCAGTATAATAAAATGCTCTGAGGTAGCACACTTTTGGACAATAAGACGTACCCTTGTTTTCTGCCCACTTTGGAGGGAGGGGAGTGCATCTTATGGTTCAACAAATATGGTAAGTTTGATTTGCAGAAGTCCTGGTGGTACTGCCAGGCACGTGGTGAGCTATTAACCACAGGTTAACGGATCTCCACAAATATGAAAGCTGCAGCCTCCTAAAGACCGGCAATTGTGTTCTTGGGCATTTGTTTCAGAGCAAGTCAAATCTAATATCATATGAAAGCTTGCACACGAATGTCGGGCAAAGGCTGATTCATAAGGAGGAGTCCCAGTGGCAGAGTGCGTACACTCTGGGCGGCTCAGTGCAAGGTCAGCAGATCAGCCACGCTGGAGCTACGCATAAGACTCTGCAACTTGCCCTTCTTTGTGGAGCAGCGAAAGTAAATGGAAGAAAGGATGAAGTCAAGGACCTGAATTGAAAGCTGTAAAGAGCAACTTGAGAAGGCAGAGTCAAATACTATAATGAAACATTCAGGGACCTAGCGTTAGAAAACCTGGAGGGAAGGACACGCTCAGCTTATGTGCAAGTGCAAGAACTGAAGACACATTCAAGTCTCCAGTTGGAATGTGGAAAGATTCAGTAGGGAAAATATTGAATGATGCAGGGAACATCAAGAAGATGGAAAAGAACATACACAGACACTGTACCAAAAAGAAGGAGTCAATAGTTGATCCTTTCAAGAGGTAGCATATGCGTAAGAACCCATGGTGCTGAAGGAACAAGTCGGATGACATGGAATGCATTAGCCAAAAACAAGGCTACAGGAATTGATGGAATACCCATTGAAATGTTTTAGAAAGCTGAAGAAGCAACGAAAGCACTCACTTGTCTATGCCAGGAAATTTGGAAGACAGCTACCTGGCCAAATGAGTGGAAGAGATCCATATTTATTCCCATTCTAAATAAAAGTGGTCCAACAGAATGCTCAAACTATACAATGATATCATTAATATCGCGCCCGAGTAAAATTTTATTTAAGACCAACTGCCACAAGGTCTGTCTAGGTTCTGAAGAAGATGTGGAACAAGGGATATCATTGCTGGTGTCAGATGGACCTTGACTCTAAACAGAGAAAATTTAAAAAAATTTCCTTCTGTTTCATTGATTATGCAAAGATATCGAACTGTGTATACCATAATAAATTGAGGATAACCTTGAGAAAAATGTGGATTCCAGAACACTTCATTGTGCTTATTCTGTACGTGTGCATGGATCAAGAGCAGTTGTGTGAGCAGAACAAGAAAATACTGCATAGTTTAAAATCAAGAAACGTGTGTGTCAGGGGTGTAGACTCTCACAATACTTGTTCAGTCTGTACACCGAGCAAATCATCAGAGCAGCCAGATTAGATGAAGAAGAATGAGGCATCAGGATTGGAGGAAGGCTTATTAACAACCTGTGGCATACTGATGATACAATCTTGCTTGCTGAAAGTTAGGACTTGAAATACTTGTGTTTCAAGATCAAGGATTGGAGCCTTCAGTATGGAGTAAGGAAGACCAAAATCCTCACAACCAGACCAGCAGGTCACATCATGAGAAATGGAGACAAGGCTGAAGCTGTCCAGGATTTTGTCTTGCTTGGATCCACAATCAATGCCCATGGGAGCAGCGGTCAAGGGCTCAAAAGACGTACTGCATTAGGCAAATCTTCTGCGCAGGATCTCTTTAGGGTTTGAAAAGCAAGAATGTCACTTTGAGGATGAAGATGTGCCTGACCCAAGTGTAGCATTCTGTATGACATCATCTGCACGTTAAAGTTGGACGCACTAAGGAAGACCGTAGAAGAATCGATGCATTCGAACTGTGGCACTAGAGAGAAATACTGAAAGTGCCACAGACTGCAAAAAATATCAAACCAACCTGAACTGGAAGAAGGCCAGAGTGCTCCTCCCGGGCACTGGTCAAGGGAGACCAGTCCCTGGAGAAGGTAAAGTTGAGGAGGGGCGACAACAAAGAGGAAGGTCCTCAATATGATGAATTTACCCAGTGGCTCCATCAATGGGCACAGGAAGCAGGGTGTGCGGATGGCGCAGGTCCGTGCAGTGTTTTGTTCTGTTGGTCACAGGGTCACTCTGGGTTGGAGGTGACTTGATGGTATCCCACAACAACAGCTGCCCCAGGGGAGGAGGAGAAGGCTTTCTACTCCCATAAAGAGTTACAGTCTGCTAAGCCCCGGTGGCGTAGTGGTTGTGTGCGGGACTGTGGCCCACACGGGTCCAAATCTAGCAACAACTCTCCAGGAGCAAGGCTGGGCCTCCTACTCCTACTCCCACAAGGGGGCAGTGATGCCCACCAAAAAAAAAAAAAGAGTTATAGTCTGAGGAACTCAGAGGGGCAGTTCCACCCTGCCCCCCGGGGTCACTCTCAGTCATCACGGACTCCATGGCAGTGAGTTGGTTTGTGTTCACAACAACCCCCAACTGGAATCAGCCCAGCTGTTCTTCAACAATTGAAAGGTTGAACCAGAACCCAATTCACAGAGGTCTTACAGGGCAGGGGAAGCCTATCCCATAGGGCGTTCCAAGACTGGACTCTTTGTCCAAACGGAGCACCTAGTGGATGCGAACCACCGACCTTTTGGTTCGCAGCTGAATGCGCTGGCCGTTTTGTCAACAGAGGTCCTCCATGGAACACACTGCTCATCCCCTAGAAAGGACAGACCCAACTGCTTTCATGAATGTTGTGGGAAACCTGTGGAATAACAGAAGATACACCAAATCAGCTCTTCCTGCCACTCCACCTGAACCTTGGGTGACCAGCCCTCCCGGCTGGAAGAAAGCCTGAGACCTGAAATTCTCCCCACTCAAGCTGCCCCAGTTTGCTTGAACCCAGTGGTTCCTCTAGATTCTGAGAAGAGAGCTCGGTGGACCAGCTGCTAACTGAAAGTTGAGAGGTCTGACGCCATCCCACGGTCCTCCTAGAGATGACACACACACTATTCACTGCTATGGAGGCAATGCCGACTCACAGAAACCCTCCAGGACAGGGTAGAACTGCCCCAGACTGTGGACTAGAATGTTTCCTCTTCCTCCCGGGCACCTCCAGGGGTCTGGAATTGCTGACCTTGTGGTTAAAAGCTGGTTAAGTACTCGCTATGCCACCAGGCTCCTGTCACACGGTATTGCGAAGAGTCCGAATCCACCAGTGCCCTGATGATCCCGAGATCTTCAACCAGGACAAAGACAGTCTTGTTTGCTGTGTGGCAGCAGGGGGAGCAGTGTCAGTCCTTCATCTGGGCAACAATGAGTCATTTGGAGATTGCGCCTTAGAGTCAGATGAAGTCAGTCCATGTCTTCACCATTGGAATTCTGCTTTCTCAGAACCAACCTTACCTCTGCCCATCTGAGTAGGCACTTGTCCTTGCTAGAAGCTTTGAGGGACCGGAACGTCCTTCCTGTCAGTATGTCGAACTGAAGTCAGAAACCACCGAAGATGAAAGATAGAGATGTGGGTGAAGGGAGACAGTGGGCAGTGATAAAATAAATAAAATAAAATTATCATTTATTGGGGGTACACGAGGGTGGGAGAGGGAGGGGGTAAAAAAGGAGGTGATATCAAGGGCCCGAACAGTAAGAAAATGCTTCGAAAATGATGATGGCAGTCTGCGTACAAAAGTACTTGATACAATTGGTGGCTGGATCATTAAAAGAGCTGTAAGAGCCCCCGATAAAATGATTTTTAAAAAGAATTTAAAAAGGCAAGTTGAAGGTGGAAAAAAACGAAAAAAAACACCAGACAATATAACCAAGGGCTAATGGGTCCACCCCTTGGGCTTGTGGCAGGCGTCCAGCACACAGGAGCCCGTCTCCGTGAACAAGCAAAGTGCTGAGCCCTGCAGGCAAGCAGACCCCAGCGAAGCCGAAATGTGTGGCCAGGCTTGTTTGCTGTCGGCAAGGAAACCTGCCCTCTGTGACCCTCTCTGGGGAGGTCATCCCCAGCCAAAGGTCAAACCTGAAAACCCCCGGCTGGCCCAAACCCTGGCCCCTGAAACCGCAACTCCCTGGTTGCATCATTAGGCTTTAAAAGCGAAGAAAAGCCCTGATATTCAGTGGGATGCGTTGTGAGCCTGCTCACGTACATCCAACCCTATTTTTCCACAGGAGAATCGCAAACTTCCACGGAGCTGCTAACTTCCGTGCACACCAGCCCCGGCCGCATATAGGATGAGCTTCTGCAATCATTCACTTAGCATGAAGTTGAACTTTGGAAGTGAGCAGGCACTCTCCTCCACAGGGTCAGGCGAGAGGCCTGCAACACAGGATCCCCTCGTGGAGCTGAGCTTTGACAGTTCCATTAAACAGTCTAGTAGCCACCACGTTAAAAGCAGACCCCCCCCACCCCATCCCCTCAATTCCCCATCCACAATATAGGAGAGGCTGCTGGAGATCAAGCCTCATCCTAATGGAGCGCTTGACATCCAGGTCTCCAGGCCCCTCACTAATAATTTGTCAAGGCCATCTGGAATAAACACAAGTTTCACTCAAAGCTGCAGATATGCAAATGCTGGCCCCTTAAATGGATTCTGTCCTTAAGTGCACACACCAAAAAGCATGGGAACTATTGGATTAGCTGAGCAAGGTTTTTTTTTTTTTTCCCTTGCCTCTCTAATTGCCATTAATCAACAAACACTGTCAGACACGCCTGTGTGCAATTTTATAGTGTCACAAACAAACAAAATGAGAGGGAGGGGGGATTTCCCGTACACGCAAGCGTCCATAAACACAGAAGCTGCCGCCGGGAGATTGGAGACTGCTCCGCTAACGTGGACACACCGATCGATAGGAGGCTGAATGAACTCCATGGCCCCCACCCCACAACCTCTTTTCTCTTTTTTTGGCCTTTGGATTTGCTTCCAGGTCATTCGGGACAAAGTGCAGAGGCTACGAGATGATCCGAATGAATCTTCACGCCATGTGTCCACCGAGGTGACATCATTAGTGCTATTTTTAATCACATTACTTCAACTCCGTCGTCTCGTATTAGTCTCATTTTCTTTCATTAATCTTCTAAGAGGTTTATGGGTAGAATCTTTTCTAGGAGTCCATTTTAAATTGTCTGGAAGCATGATCCTCCCATGACTATCACATCTATCACCCCGATATTGCTGCCTTTCCATTTTGCTTCATGTGCCACTTGGCCTCTTAGTGTGTCATGGCAAATTAGCTCAGAAAGGTCTACCAGTCTTCCAGGTGCACTGGCCAGTCACTTATCCACTTGGAAAAGTGTTAGAATGGACCTGTTCCATAGAGCATTCTTGGACGTAATCTCTACAGAAACAGATCACCAGACCTTTCTTCCGAGGTGTCACTGAGTTGGTCGAACTGACAAGTGTATAGCCTCTATACCACCCAGGGACCCAGTGGCTAGCAAAGGTGCCGAAGGAGGTCTCTGAATACATCAGAGGTTGCTAGAGATTGAATCCTGGAGGCATCCTGCCTCCTGTGCCTGTGAATAGAATCCAATGTGGAAACAGGGATTCTTTGAGACTGTACGGAGGCCTTTTCAATGTAGGGTGTGTTCTAAACTTAATCACCTCTGAGGCATGGTGGGTGATAGTTGGGTTGCTGGCATCAAGGTCAGAAGTTTGAAGCACCAGACCCTTGACAGGATAAAGACAAGGTTTTCTACTCTGATCAATTGGTACAGTTTCTGAAACACACAGGGGCAGTTCTACTGTATTTTATAGGGTCACTCTGAATAGGAATGGATTTAAAAGCAGGGAGTGAGTCAGAAAACAAAGAAGCCCTGGCGGCATTGTGTACAACTAACTAACTTCACGGTCCACAATTCAATCAGCTGCTACAGTAAACATGGTCCATCTCCGAAGTCCTCCTGGGTGCTATGTGTCAGAATAAACTCGATAGCAGGGGCTTGGTTTGGGTTGTGGACTCAGCCAAAGGAATCCCTGGGTGGCATAAACTGTTTAAGCACTTGACTATGACTGGCTGGTAGGCTCGTGGTTCAAACCCATACAGAAGTGACCAGGAAGACAAGCCTGGCAATCTGATCTGAAAGGTGGTAGTCTTGAAAAGCCCCCAGAGCACCACCACTCTGTACACACACAGTCACCATGGCTCAGAATCACCTCCACAGAAACACCAACAACAAAGACACCGAAACTCATGAGCACATGCAGAAAGAGAACAAATGCTAGCTGACACTGAGAAAGCAAATGGATCTACAAGTCCGGGAACTCCCAGAATTGCTGGCTACTTGCCCAGGAAGTTGAAACCACCAGCCATTCTGCAGGAGGAAAAACACGAGGCTTTCTTCCCCTGTCTCAAGACCCCACAGGGCCAGTACTACCCTGTCCTACAGGGTCACTGTGAGTCGGAGGTGACAGTGAGTTAGGCTTTTGGTTCAGAGGCTGAAATATACCAGGAAGAACCTTCCTACAGCGCCACACACTGAGCTCCAAGTTCGAAGCCCCTGAACAGTGAGAAAATATATTTCTGTTCTTTGAAGCAGCCACTTGTATTTTTGGTTACACCACCACTAGGAAACTAAGAAAGGGGCGCGCCCATGTGTGTTGAGATTCTTCCAAGCTCTTAACCTAGTTTCTTCCTCCCTAATGAACTTTGCCAGACAGGTAGGCCCATGCTCATTTGTGTATGCTAATCACCCTTTTCTAAAGCTGCCTCTTCCCAAGGAGAGAGAATGGTCACCCCTGTGGGAATTTTCTACCCTCATTTGGCTGCTTCACTAACTCACTGCCCCTTTATGATCGTCGTGTTGAGGCCCTGGGATAAAAGGGTTCTCGACACAGGCTGCAGGATTTGTTTTCTCGGAGCTTCCTCGCTTGGTTTGGAGAGCAGCTCTTTCTAGCTCGCTGGCTCCTTGGCACTCCGTGTGCATGAGTGGCCGGGGCTCCCGCCGCTCTAAAGACCAGAGGCAGAGAAACACGAGCCGTTCAGCCAAGCAAACAGACCAAAGCAGAGCAGCCGGCACTGTCCATGAGACTCCCTGCAAAACGCCGGAAGCAGCAAGATGGACACCCCCTCACAAGTCTTGGGTAGTGTGTGCACACTATTTTCTCTTCAGAGGGGGGGAAAAGCAACAAAATTAAGCCTACGATGCCTCTATTCAATCTTCCCTCCAACTGTCAGAGTCTAGCATTTACATTTCTTTTCTTCTCTTATTGTTTGTCCTAAAACATCACTCTTCATCTTAAATATGGGTTGTGTTGGAAGTGTGGGGAATGTGTGGGAAATAGCTGGCTACCCAACGCTGTAGTGAAAACCCAAACCCAGACTGTCAATGGGTCGATGCCAACTCTAGGGGACCCGGTAAAGCAGGACCCCCGTGGGTTTCCGAGCCTGTACCAGTGAGCGGGAACAGAAAGCCTCCTTTTTCTCCCATCGCACCCTCAGGGCTCTGTACATTCAAGAGGTGGTGGGGGAGCTATAGAGTTCGCCCTTAAAGAGTTCATTATATTTGACCTTTTTCACTTAAGGTGCTTTGTAAAAATTAGTTATGCTGCATCCTGATAGTCACTAGGAGTCTGGCATCACACACACGCGCGCACACACACACACACACACACACGGGAGAAGAGGGAAGGAGGGAGAGGGGGAGGAGGGAAAGAGAGAGAGGTTTGGGGAGTGTTATTTCGAGAATGTAGTGAGAGAGCAAATGGCCTGGGTAGTGCCAAATCTCTGATGAACCGGCTGGATAACTTTAGGCAGTTATATATATATAACTGTTAAGTGTGTGTGTGTGTGTGTGTATGTATATGTGTGTGTGTGTGTGTGTGTGTGTGTGTATATATATATATATATATATATATATATACAGTGCTTTTCAGCCACGGACTGCTCCAGACGATAAAGATACGGCAGCTCATGTCTGTAACGATTCCTCTGTTCCCACTCACGGCGGCCGGTGCTCGAGGGAACACAATGCTACCTGGTCTTGTGCTTTCTTCTCCATTGTTGCTTGTGGCCAAGATTCCAGCCTTGGAAACCTTACAGGGCAGCTCGACTGTGCCCTCTCGGGTGGTGATGGGCTGGAATGGACTCGGGGTTTTATATATATATATATTTCCCCCAAACTCTCCTTTCCCATCTTTAAATGAGTTT
>PVJH01017540.1:0-47567 GCA_004026705.1 Nesogale talazaci | reverse complement strand
GAGGCGCCAGTAAACCTGGTGTAACAAATCTTTGTTAAAAATCTTGGGCAGGTCTCCTTACTTAAAATGACCTTGAAAGAATCTTCAGTAAAACAGATACTTGCTTCCAACTTTTTCTAGGCCAATTTTATAGTTTACAAATAAGACCTCATCACTTTGAGTTCTGGTAGGTGCAACACACTAGCCACCGCAGTACGACGAGCTGACAGATCAGGGTGGACATGCTCCCTAGAAGCAAAAAACGGTGAGACTTCATCTCGGTTCTCATAAGGGAACAGGCCTTGGTGAAGGGCATTGTGCTTGGTAAAGTAGAGGGATAGAGAAAAAGAGGAAGACCCTCAGAAAGATACATTGGTTGCAACCATGGCCTTAACAGGGCTCAGCAGTGTTTTATTCTATAGGCACTATGAGTCAGAACTGATCTGATAGCACCTCACAACAAAATTAAGTAATATATTGAAATAATTCTTCACCGGTCGTGACAATTTTTTTTCTCTTCTCCCTGCTTTGGAAAAGGAGTTGGTATCATTTAACATAATTTGGTCAAATAATGCCCCAAACTCTCTACTAACCCTGCCAAGAGAGTTTAGGAATACTGAAATAGATTCTCCATTGGTAGATCTTAAAAAGCATCAGCCAAACTGAAGGAATTTGATAATAGGTATCAGAACCCGTTCTCTCCCTCCTTAAGGTGGTCTCTTAGAGAGGTTGAATAGAAAGTGTTCAACTGGATGAAAGGTTGTCCCATAATTAAGGTAGAAAGGATGCAGAGGAGTCACCCAGGAAGGCCTTGCTACCCCAGATGATGCGAACACTATCAGGTGTGGACCCTTCAATTGTGAACAGAGATTCCTCTAACTCAGCCACCGACTGCAGCTCGCGAGCCTCAGTGTGAATGTGAGACTCTGAAGTAACATTGAAAGCATTTGAAGGTTATTATTTCAGATCACAGGGATTTCATTTGTTTGGAAAAACATATTTAAGGATTGTGGCAATCACCTAATCTGGTGTAAATTTGAGGATTAAGAGTGTAGGGGTGGAATCTAGCCTGTCAATATGGAGATAGCCCATGAAACCTCTGTGTGGGCGTGGCTTTCTCCTGAGAATTCTGAGAAATCTGGTTGTATTTTCCCCTTAGAGGTGAGAGATTCACTACTCACTCCCTGAGAGACATTGCAGCTGGCAAGACACATGGCATCATGCTGATAGACCCTGAGTCCTGGAAACTGGAGGAGCCACGGGGAAACCCCTGCCATTGCTGAGATGCTTCTACTGCCACTGAGTACTGCTGATGGACCCTGAGTCATGGAAATGAGGAACCATGGGGAGATCCCTGCCAGCACTGGGATGCTTCTATTGCCCCTGGATACACAAGATTCTGCACCCACTGGTCTGTGATTATCCTGGTGTCATTTGCATGTACTCCATGAGTCTGAAAAGGACTTTATAGTTTGATATCAGACATTTGGGCTAATATCAGACTTATGACCTTGGACTGGATGGGACTGGCATGTTTTCTCAATGTTCAATTGCCCTTGTATATAAATCTTTCTTATACACATGTGAGTGTCTATAAATTTGTTTCTCTAGTCTACCTGGACTAACACAAGGCTCTTGAGTGATTTTAAAGTTGTTATGTGGGACAGGATTAGCTCTTAAGTCTTGAGAGTTTGCCAGCCCTTGCTCTAACTCATGCCTCACAGCAAAGACCATGTACCTAGTGATGACCAATTCCAACCACCTTTGACAGGTCAAGTCAGTCCCAGAGTCTCCTATGAGGTACTTTAAGACCATTGGACTTGCTATCTGTCTCTGTTTATTCCCATCCTGTGTTAGTCTGGGTAGAGTAAGTAGTAGCTTGATTAGTAGCTCAAAACCAGAAGTTTTCTTGAAAATTTATTTAAGTGACCTATGCTGAATAAAAGAGTCCTAGGGTGATGCATATGGTGAGCATACTGTTGATCAAAAGGTTAGTAGTTTTAATCCAACCAGAGGGACCTCTGAAGTAAAGGTAAATCATACTTCCCAACAGGCACAGCTGCTGAAAGCCTTTAAAAGCACAATTCTACTCTGACACACACATGAGGTTCCCATGAGTCTTGAGGTAGACCTTAAACAGTGAGCACTTAGTTTGTGGTCTACAGGTGACAGTGGGAACCTTAGATCCATTTTTGAGCCCCCACATAGATGAAGTCTACACTGAATTCATGCTCATTGACTGGCAAGATAGAAAGCTCTGCTCTCAGACACACCACACTGTGCTTGAAAGTGAATTAGTATTATTCCCCTAGCTCTCAGGGACTGATCATGTCCTTAATGGAAATTAGGGAACTAGGGTCACATAGTTATGAACCATATCCTTACTGTCTTGGTCAGAAGGCTCTAAATCATTCTTGAAAACTTTTCTAATCTATAATTCTCCAATCTTGGTCCCTTTCCCACTTAAGCCATCACAATCTACAACAGTGATAAGTTGATTTGCTGTCAATACTGATTTTGTGACCATTTCATTTGTTCTCCAGGTCCTAGTTAGTAGCTGCATAACTCTATTTGGACATCATTATGGCCTCATGCTAATGGTTTTCATCACCTGAGTGATTTATCTTCGTTTAGATACTGTTTGCTGCTGTAGTGACTCTGTGTTATGGTGTTGGTTCTGAATCACAGTGAGCCTCGTTTTTGACCTCATTGTTGCAACCACTCTACCAATCCATCTTCTCCGGGTCCTTCCTTGTTTAATTTTTTTTCCTACCCCTCTATTAATCAAGCATGATGTCCTTCTCTAGGAACAGGTCTTTCCTGAAAAAATATTCAAAGTATGTGAGCCCAAGTCTCATTATCCTTGCTTCTAAGGAGTATTCTGGCTGCACTTCTAAGGCAGATTTGTTTATCCTGCTGGTAGTCCATGGTCCTTTCCATATTCTTTACAAGCATCATAGTTCAAATACGTTGGTTTTTCTTTTGTCTTCCTTATCCATTATCAAACTTTCTCACGCATAGGAAGCAACTAAAACTATCATATCTTGGAGTAGGCATGCCTTAATCTTCGAAGCGACATCTTTACTCCTCAACACGGTAAAGAGGTCTTGGTGTAGCAGATTCACCCAATGCAATGTGTCATTCGATCTCTTGACGGCTGCTTCCCTGAGCATGGATTGTGGATCCAAGCAGAACGAAATCCTTGACAGACAACTTCGGTCTCCTCTCTTTATCAATGTCACCTCCTGGTCCAGTTGTGAGCATTTTGGTTTTCTGTACATTTCTCTACATTGAATCCATACTGAAAGCTGAAATCTTTTATCTTCATCAGCAAGTGCTTCAAGGTTGTGGCATCTGCATATTGCAGGTTAAAAAGCCTTCCTTCAATCCTGATGCCTCATTCTTCTTCATATAATCCAGCTTTTCTAATCATGTGCTCAGTGTACAGATTGAATAAGTAGGGTGAAAGGATAGGACCCTGATGAGCACCTTGTCAGATTTTAAACCAGGCCATTTTCCCTTGTTCTGTCACTCAAATGTCTCTTGATCTGTGTACAGGTTCCACAGCACAGTTAAGTGTTTGGTATACCCACTCTTCAACAGAGTATTCATGGTTTGTTATGGTTCACACAGTTGAGTGGCTTTGCATAGTGTGTAAAAAACACTATAAGTAAATACCTTTCTGGTTGTTTTCTGCTTTCTGCCAAGATCCATAGGATATTAATAATTATATCCTTGTTTCCTACTTCCTCTTCTGAATCTGGCCTGAACCTCTAGTTGCTCCCTCTCAACATATTGCTGTAACTGTTGTTGAGTGATCTTCAGTAAAATTGTACTTGTATGTGATATCGGTGGTGTTGCTGCTGTCTATAGCAACCCCCTTGGGCATTACATATGCTTTTGGTGACTGTAGCTACTTATGCTCAATCGTGAACGAGAAACTGTGCATCATGTAGGTGCAGGGGACACATTTAAAAGAAGACAAGTCTCCAATGAAAATGAATTTACAGTCAAAAGGACAACAGGCAAGCACACCATTGCTGTTTGTTGATATGTGCCGGTGAAAGAGAAGTGTGGTGCAGCATGGAAACAGGTGAGTGGGAAACTGAAACTATCCGGCAGACAAGAGGAAGGTTTTCCGGGGGAGCTGACACTTGAGGAGTGTTGTCAGGCTCCACACTTCCAGAAGGGGAATTGTTTAGATTTTGGGGCTATGGGATGACACCCAACATGGTCTGACCTTTCAGTGTATGCTTTTAGTTGTTGTTGTTGTTCCAACCTATAGCCTAAACACAACAGAATAAAACACTGCCCTGTCCTGTTTCATCTTCACAACCGTTCTTATGCTTGAGCCCATTGTCCTAGCCACTGTGTCAGTCCATCTTAGTGAAGACCTTCCTCGTTTCCATTCCCCCTCTACTTTAGAAGCATGATGTCCTTCTCCAGGAACTGGACACTCCTGGCAACATGTTCAAAATATGTAATATGGAGTCTCACCATATTGGTGAGGAGCACACGGGTCATACTTCTTCCAACACAGATTTGTTTGCCCTCTTGGCCGGCCATGGTACCTTTACTATTCTTCTTCAGCACTGTTTGAATGCATTTTTTATTGTTTTCAGTCGTCCTGATTCAATACCCAACTTTCACATGCATTGAAGCAATTCAAAATAGCGTGGCTTGGGTCAGGTGTACCTTAGTCCTCAAACTAACATTCTCAGTTTTCAATACTCTAAAGTGGTCTTGTGCTGCAGATCTACCCACCCACATCATCTTTGAGTTCCTGACTGCTGCTTCCATGAGCACTGATTGCGGATCCAAGCAAGATGAAATCCTTGAAATGTTCCTGCTTTTCTTCATTTATCATGATGTTACCTTTGGTCCAGTTGTGAGAATTGTCATTTTTTATAGATTGAGCTGTAATGCATGGTAAAGGCTGCACTCTTATCTCCATCAGCAAGTGCTTCAAGTCCTCCTTGCTTTTAGCAAGCCAGGTTGTGCTGTCTGCACAGTGCAGGTTGTTGGTAAATCTTCTTTCAATCTTGATGCTGCATTCTTCTTCATAGAATCCAGCTTCTCTGATTAATTGCTCAGCATACCAATTGGATAAGTATGGATAAGAGTATACAAACTTGATATACACTTTTCATCATATTTAAACCATGCAGTATTCCCTTATTCTATACAGCACTGCCTCTTAATTTTGTTTTATAATTTGAAAACGCTTAGTAAATGGGTCTTTACACATTACATCTGAGTCCAGGTTCTCTTTTTCCTGTAGCATTTTCAGAATTGACTCCCAGGTGATTAGTTGGGGTTTTTGTTTGTTTGACTTTGGTGAGAAGGAATTCCTTTGGTGAGAAGGACCTACGTTACTGTTGGTTTTAGGTGCCACTGAGTTGTTTCTGACGCCCAGCAACACTTTGTACAACGGGATGAAACAATCCCTGCTCCAGCATCGTCCTCACACTCATTTCTACGTTGGAGTCCGTTGGTACTGCCACTCTCAATTCATCTCCTTGAGGCCCTTCCTCTCTTTCACTCTGTCACTTTACCAAGGAGGATGTCCTTTCCCGGAGACCGGCCTCTTGTGCTAACATGTCCAAAATACAGGCTTCACCATCCTCACTTCTAAAGGGTTTTCTGGTTTTACTTCCTCTAACACAGATTTGTTTGTTCTTCTAGGGGCTTGGGGTACTTTTAATATCCATCACCAGTTATAATTCAGATGCATCCATTTGTGGCATTTCTTTCTCACTTTCTAGCTTTGACTTGCATAAGAAGTGATTGACAATCCCATGGCTGAGATCAGGTTTGGGTCAGACACACCTTTGTCCTCAATAAGCATGTTCATTAATATATTGGATAGCTCCTTTGCAGCAGATTCACCCGATGCTGTCCGCTTGTCTTACTATGATGACTGTCTGTTTCTGTGATGCAGGAAACCATATTGCTCATATTGAAAATATCAGTAGGGTCATCTAAAGTGTACAGATTTCAGCAAAGCTTTCAGACTAAGAAGAGGTTTCAAAGAAGTAAAAGGCTACCCGCTTAAAACCTTATGGATGATGACGGGTTTGGGAAACAAAAAGTGAATGCCGGAGGAGAGAGAGAGTACTGTAACTGACTGTGATGAGGTATATACAACTTTTTAAAAAGCAACTTAACCATGGAAATGTATGATATGTAAATATCCTATCAAGAAAACTACTGGGGGGGAGGGAAGAAAGAGAGAGAGAGAGACAAAGAAATCAAACTTGACCTATAGTTACCATAGGTGAAGGAGAAAAAGTTGTTGCTTAGGGGACATTGAATTTATGTTTATGATAGTGAAAGTGGAACAATTTGGAAAACACTATCAAGAATATCTAGACAAATGAGGAGTATAATCAATGTCACTGAATTATACATGTAGAAGTTGTGTAATTAGAGGTTTTGTTGTGTATATTTTTGCCACAATTAGAAAAAATTACATGAATAACAATGAGTACAAGTAAGATAATATGTTCTGGAGTTGAATATGATGGCAATTGTATAGCTCTTCTTTATATGATAGAATTATTAAATTGTATGTCATGTGGATGAAGTGATAATAAATTTAAAAACAAATTTTAAAAAGCCTGTGATAGCATAAAACCATTGTCAGGCACTGAAAACTTTTTTTTTTTTTTTTTTGGCATCAAGGCTCTCCGGTGGTGGGAGTAGGAGGCCCAACCCCACTGCTGGAATTGGACCTCCGTCCCAGTGGGCTGCAGTCCCGCGCACAACCACTATGCCACTGAGGTTTAGCCCCACTGAAAACTTTATGAATAAAAGTAGTACATTGTCAGAGATAGTGCTAGAAGATGAACTCCTCGAGTCAGAAAGCTCAAAAATGGACTGAGAAAGAACTGCCTTCTCCAAGTAGAATCTACCATAATGATGTGGACTGGAGTAAAACCTTTGGGAATAAAGTCTTCATGATATTCATTTGTTGATGGGACACGACTCAAAATAAGGGGGGGGGAGCAAAAAAGATGAATTAATAATCCAAACTTAGAATCTAATAATATTCCAAAGTATGAATCTTAGAGAACTGGAAGTTGTAAAATGTGATATGGAACATATGCACATTGATATTCTAGGTGTTAGTGAGTTGAAGTGGATTGGTTTCAGCCATTTTCATTCAGAAAATCATATATTTTACTGTGCCAGAAATAACAAATTCAATATAAATGGATTTTTCCTCATCAAAAAGGACATTATAAGCTCTATGTCAAGATATTATATTGTCTGTACTAGGATCTTGTCTATCCATCCTCAATGTAATCTGATCAATACTATTATTAAAGTTTATGCACCAATCACTAAAACTAGTGGTGAATAAGCTGAACAATTCTACCAACATTTTCTGTCTGAACTTGATCAAACATTCAATCAAGATGCTTTGATAATTTTTGGCAATTGGAAAGCAAAAGTTGGAAACAAAGAGGAAGGAACACTATTTGAAAAATTTGGTCTTGGTGGTAGTAATGAAGCTAGAGATCACATAATAGAATTTTGCAAGACCAATGGCTTGTTCATATCAAATATCCTTCAATAAGACAGAAGATACACATTAACCTCTTGATAGACCACACAGAAATCAAATAAACTCATCTGTGGGCAGAGAAGCTGGAGAAGTTCAATATCTGCATCTTAAACTAGGCCAGGAGCTAACTATGGGACATGCCATCAATTGTTCATATGTAAGGTCAGGTGGAAGCTGAAAAATATTAAAACACGGGCTGAGCCCTCGTGGCATAGTGGTTGTGCGCAGGACTGCGGCCCACTGGGATGGAGGTTTGATTCCAGCTCACAGGAGCAAAGGCTGGGCCTCCTACTCCCCCCACCTAAGGGCAGTGATGCCCCCCCCCAAAAAAAAAATATTAAAACATCCATAAGAGGCAGTTATGACCTTGAGATTATTCCACCAGAATTCTGAGAACATCTCAAGAATAGATTTGCTGAATTGAACACTAATGACAGAAGACTGATGAGCTCTAGGAGGACATGAAGAACATCATTCATGAAGAAAGCAAAACATCATTGGAAAGACAGGAAAGAAAGAAAAGATTAAAGTAAATGTCAGAAGAAACTCTAAAACATGTTCTTATTGATAGAGTCATGTATCAGTCATGTACTCATGTCAATTTTATGATTGGGAGTGTAGGGGTGGAGTCTAGCCTGTCAATATAAGGATAGCCAATGAGACATCTGTGTGGGCATGGCTTTCTCCTGATAATTCTGGGAATTCTGGCTATATTTCCCTCTTAGAGGTGAGAGATTTACTACTCAGTCCCCTGGAGATGCTATACTGACACAACACAAGATTGACTTCCTATGAGACATCCTGGAGGAGAAGCCACTTGGTCTTACCCTGATGGAAGCAGACCTCTGAAGCTGGAAAAGCCATGTAGAGACTCCTTCCAGTGCTGAGATGCAAGATCTGAGCCCACTGGCCTGTGGTTGTCTTGGCACCATTGCATGTGCTTCATGAATCTGAAGGGATCTTATGGATTGGTATCAGATATATGAGCCAATATCAGACTTATGACCTTGGACAGGATGGAGCTGGGATGTTTTCTTAATATCCAGTTGCTCTTGTACATAAAATTCTCTCTTATACACATATGAGTGTGTATGAATTTGTTTCTCTAGTCTACCCAGACTAACACAAGTCATGAAAGCTAATGGACAAAATGATTAATCTGAAAAGAACATTGCAAAGGGTCACTCAAGAAGACAAAGCTAAATATTATAATGAAATATGCAAAGAACTAGAGTTAGAAACCTAAAGGGAAGAACACTTTGTAGCATTTCTTAAATGAAAAGAACTGAAGAAAAAACATCAAGCCTTGAGTGGCAGTATTGAAAATTCTGTGGGAAAAAAATAATTTTGCAGGAAGAATCAAAAGAAGATGGAAAGAATACACAGAGTCACTGTACCAAAAAGAAGTAGTCCACATTCAAATATTTCAAGAAGCAGCATAGAAGCAAAAATCAATGCTATTGAAGGAAGAAGTTCAAGCTACACTGAAAGCATTAGCCAAAAACAAGGTTCTAGGAATCTATGGAATACTAATTGAAAGGTTGCAACAAGCTGATGAAGCACTAAAAGCACTCACTCACCTATGCCAATATATTTGGAAGACAGCTACATGGCCAACTGACTAGAAAAGATTCATATTTGTGCCCATTCCAAGAAAGATGACTCAAAAGAATTTGCAAATTATAGAACAATATATTGATATCACATGCAAGTAAAAATTTGCTGAATATCATGCAACAACAGCTGCATCAGCACATTGACAGGGAGACGCCAGAGGTTCAGGTCAGATTCAGAAGAGGGTATGGAACATTGCTGATGTCAGGTAGATATTGGCTGAAAGCAATGAGTGTCAAAGTGGCTACTTGAGTTTAATTGACCAAGCAAAGTGATTCGACTATGTGGATTATAACAAACTATGGTCAGTCTTAAGAATGGGCATCCATAACACTTAATTATTATACTCATATGAAAACTGTACATGGATCAATAGAGGAAAAAGGGAAAGATTGCCTAATTTACCATCAGGAAAGCTATACATCAGGATTGTATCTTCTCACTGTAATTATTCAATCTGTATGCTGAGCAATCCTTAGAGAAGCTGGGTTATCTGAAAAATGCAGCATCAGGATTGGGGGAAAATGTTTTAACAACCTGGAACATGCAGTTGACCCAATTTTGCTTGCTGAAAACAAAGTGGACTTGAAGCACTTGCTAATGAAGATCAATGATTGTAGCACTTCAGTATGGAGTACAACTCCATTTAAAGAAGATCAAAATCTTCACAACAGATAACATATGATAGATACTATCATGATAACTGAAGATTGAAGTTGTCAATGACTTCATCTTGCTTGGGTTCACAGTCAATTGTCATGGAAGCAGCATCAGAGATCAAATAACGCTTGGCATTAGATAAATCTGCTGCACAAAACAGGTTGAAAAGCAAGGATGTTACTTTGAGGAATAAGGTGCTTGGTCCAAACCATAGTATTTAATTGTCATAAATGCATTTGAAAGTTGCATTCAATGGCTATGAGGCCAAAAAATAATCAAGAAATTTGGTTTATGTTGCTGGAGAAGAAGTTGCTGTTGAAAATACCATGAATTGCCAAAGAACAAACAAGTAGTATGGAAGTAGTGTGATATGACCCAGATGCTCCTTGGAAGCAAGGATGGTGAGACTTCATCTCATGTACTTTGGACAGGTTGCCGGGAGACCATTTCCTGGAAAAGGACATCATGCTTGGTAAAATAAATGGACAGTGATAAAGAAGACCTCCAAAAGGACTTGGATAAGATGAATCTTACAGATTGCCTGCAACAATGAGCTCAAACTTAAGATCAATTATGAAAATGGTGTAGGACTGTACACGCTATTGTACATGGGGCCGCAATGAATCAGAACCACTAAGAACCAGGTGCTTAACAACAACAATAACGCATTGTTTGATTATTTGACTGCTGCTTCCATGAGCATTGATTGTGGACTCAAATAAAATATTTGACTTTATTCTTGCCTTCATCATCAAGATTTGTGCATATTGTGATTTATCAATTCTATTAAATAATGTGTGCTTCTCACTAAGGATCTGTTTGATAGATGTCACAGTACTCTAGACCCAAAAGTGATCTCAGAGTAGTGCACATCCTTCACTGTCTACTCCTTAAAAATTGCTTTAACTTTCCAGAGGTAGACAGGTTTGGTGGCATGGTACTTCACTTTGATAGTATGGTACACCTCACCATGGTGGCCCAGCTCATATAGGTAGACCTCAAAATTCAACTGACACTGCAAATCCTTTATGGGTGCAAATTAGTCCTTTAAAAGAAATTTGAGGCTCCTCACATTTATTTGTATTATTTTGTCAAACATTCCACATTGAGTGAACCTGAAGTGAAAAATATTCTGAGTCCTATTGTAGATGCTTTGTGTTTTCCAGGAACTTCCTCCCAAAACACAGCAGTCAGGCCCATGAATTATTAATAACGAAGAATGATGAAATACCATGACTACTCTACTTTGTGTACTATATTTCCTGCCTTAATTCTAGTGAAAATGAATATGTATAAAGACTTTTGGGCCTTAATTATTATTTAAGAGCATTCTCACAGAAGATCTTCTGTTCCTAAATCATGAATTCCATTAATGAAGAACTTCCAAGGGATGTGATCATCATGGTCAGAGAGGGAATGAAATATAAATCGTTGCCATTCTTGTCATTTGCAAGTGATTTCATTTTTATATTTATAGTAGAACCAATTTTCTAATGTTTCTATCTTAGTCTGGGTTCTCCAGAATATCAGAGCTAATGAAGTATACATAAGTACATAGAAAAATTCACTTCAAGGAAATGATTCATACAATTATGAGGAACTGACTCATGCAATTATGGTGCCTGGAAAGTTCCAAATCGGTGAAGCAGGTGATAGCCTGGGGATCTCTACTACCTCACATAGTCTAACATCTGCAGGTCAGGAAGCAGCCCAGAGACCTCTGTTGGCTCTTGGGGTTGCAGAGGTTGGTGAATCCAAAATTTGCATGTCAGGTGGCAGACTTTCTGAGACTTCAATAGGCTTCCGTATGACAAACGTGAGGTTAAGTGATGAGAAGAATACAAGATTGAAAAATAGTAAGCTTTTCCAGAACATTCATCACTGTGGCAGGCCCTACCCCCAAAGAAACTCCCCTTTCCATTGGGGTATCAGCTCAGAGCAGATCAAAAAATGGAAATTGATTGCATGATGTCTATCAAACCATTGAGAACAATCACATCAAGCTAACACATAGCTTTATTCATCGTCTTCAGGATGGTAAGGAATATTCCTTTGCCTGACTGTTCTAATTAATGTTGTGATTGTTAGTTGCCATGAGTTGACCCCCAACTCAGTGACTGACCTCATGCACAATAGAACAAAATGGTCCCGCACCATCCGCATGCTCAGGTACAGAAGGAACTGTTGTGCTTCATTGGATTTTCACTGGCTAATTTTTGGAAGGAAGTCACCAAGCCTTTTGACCTCAGTCTGTCTTAGTCTGGAAGCTCTATTGAAACCTGTCTAGCAACACACAAGCCTCTGACAATGTGGTAGCAGCTGTACAAGAAGTTCATTGGCTAGGAATCGAGCTCAGGTCTTTGCCATGTTGTTAGATGCTGGTTCTGACTCAGCAACCCTATGTACAACATACTAAAACACTAAGTGGTCCTCTGCCATTCTCACATTTGTCATGTTGGAGCCTCTGGTTGCAGCCACCTCATCAATTCATCTTGTTGAGGATCCTCCCCTTTTCACTGTCCTTCTACTTTTCCCAGCACAATTTCCTCTTCCAGGGACGAGTCTCTTCTGAGAACATATCCAAAGTACAAGTGGTGAATATCTCTGCCTATAAGGAGCATTCTGGCTGTGCTTCTTGAAAAACAAATTATATTTTTGACATTCCATGATGCTTTCAAGATTCTTCACCAGAACCGTGATGCAATTTCCTCAGTTCATCTTTGGTCTGTCCTATTCGAAGTATAATATTCACATGTATATGGGGTGGTTAAAACGCTAAGGTTTGGGTCAGGTTCACCTTAGTCTTCAAAGTAATATTTTTGCAGAAGACACTTGAAAGAAGTCTTTTGCAGCAGAGTGACCAATGCAGATCTCTTGATTTGTGACCATTGACTATGGATCTAAGCAAGACAAACTCCTTGACAACTTCAGCCTTTTCTCTATTTATTATGATGTTATGTATTGGTCCAGTTGTGAGGATTTGGGTCTTTTTTTACATTGAATTGTAATCCATATTGATCCATCCTTGATCTTCATCTGCAAGTGATTCGGATCCTCCTCACTTTCAGTCTGCAAGGTGGTATCATCTGTATATTGAAGGTTGTTGATAAGTTTTCCTCAAATCCTGGTGTCATGTTCTTCTTTTTCCTAGAAAGTGAACATTCTTCACAGAAAGCGAGACTTCTACAACTGAACCACTGCTGCCTGTATTCTAATTAAAAGTAGATATAAAATTAAAGCAGAGTATTAGATGGGTATTTAGTGTTTGGCATGGTGATGGTGGGTCTTAAGAATTAAACAAATTTATGTTTGAGGTTCTTTGCTATTTGGTAACGATGAGACTTTAGGTGAGTAAGTTAGCCTCCCAGTGGCCGCATCAGTAAAAGTGAGACTACAACATGCACTTGTTAAAAAGATTAAATGAGATGTAGTTTTCATGGGTTGAGACTGTCAGTAAGTGAATTCTGACTCAGTGACACGTGTTCCATCATAAAATTGCACACCACACAGTTTTCTTTCTTCTTTTTTAAATTAAATACCTTTATTGGGGGCTCTTACATCTCTTATCACAATCCATACATTCACCCATTGTGGCAAGCACATTTTTACACATGGTGCCATCATCACTTTCAAAGTTTTTTCTATTTGAGCCCTTGTTATCAGCTCCTCATTTTCTCCCACCATCTGCCATCCTCCCTCCCTCATGAATCCTTGATAAATTATAAACTATTATTTTCATATCTTACATCATTCTCTGTCACCCTTCACCCTCTTTTCTGTTGTTTATCACCCTGAGAGGGGATTATTATGATCCATTCCTCTTTTCTTCCCCCACCTTCTCCTTATCCTCTTAGTATCTCTATTTTCATTGTTGGTCCTGAGGGGTTTAAATGTCAAGGATTCCCTGTGTTACAGGCTCTTATCTATAGCAGGGTACATATTCTGGTCTAGTCCAATTTGAGGCCATGATACTGGAGGGAAGAAGCATTAAAGAACTTGAAGAAAGGTGCATGTTTTGTCAGTGCTACTGCACCCTGACTGACTCATTTCTTCCTTGTGATGCTTCTGTAAGGAGATGTTCAATTTTCTACAGATGGACTTTGAGTCTTCACTCCACTCCCCCCATTCATATTGACATGATTTTGTTCTGGGTCTTAGATGCCTGATACCTGGTCCCATCGACACCTCATGATCACACAGTCTGGTGTGCGTCTTCCATCTGGGTTTTGATGCTTGTTAGCTAGATGGCTGCTTGTTTATCTTCAAGTCTTTAGGACCTCAGATAGCCAGACACCATCGGCTTTCTTCACCACATTTGCTTATGCATCCATTCTGTCTTCCTCAATCGTGCTGGGAAGGTGGGCATCATAGAACGTGAGTTATTAGAACAAAGTGTTCTTGTGTTGAGGGAGTACTTGAGTTGAGGCCCAATGTCCATTGGCTACCTTAATTCTTAGCATACAGATATATATACATAAATCTATATGCCTATCATTATAAATATATTTATATATGTGCATGCCTGTATTTAGACCTCTATAAATGTCCTTTGCCTCCTTGTTCTTTCCTCTATTTCCTTTTACTTACCTCTTGTCCCACTATCATGTTTAGCCTTCATTTGGGTTTAGAAATTCCTTGCCATTACATTGCCCTTAATTAAGCCCCACTAGGCATCCTACATCCTCCTCTCCATTAATTTTAGTTCACTTGTTCCCTTGTCCCTGGGTTGGTTGACACCTCCTGTGGTAGTCACCAATCTGTGTCAATTTCAGCACTGGGAGTGTAGGGGTGGAGCCTAGCCTGTCAATCTGGAGATTGCCAATGAGGCCTCTGTGTGGGCATGACTTTCTCCTGAGAATTCTGGGAAGTCTTGCAATATTTCCAAAATGGAGGTGAGAGACTATAGACTCAGTTCCTTGGAGATGTGTTACTGATGAGAGAAGATGGCAGCATAGAACCTGAGTCCTAGGAACTGGAGGAGTAGGAGGGGAAGTCACATGGGCTTATCCTGATGGAACCAGACCTCTGAAGCTGGAAAAGCCACAGGAAGACCCATCCCAGGGCTGAGATGCCTCTACCGTCAATGGATACTGCTGATGGACCCTGAGCCCTGGAAACGAGGAGCCATGGGGAGACTCCTACCAGTGCTGAGATGCTTCTACTGCCACTGTATACACAAGACTCTGCACTCACTGGCCTGTGATTGTCCCGGTGTCATTTCATGTACTTTGTGAGTCAGAAGGAGACTTTATAGACAGGTATCGGACATATGGGGTAATATCGGTCTTATGACCTTGGACTGGACTGGGTTAGGATGCTTTCTCAATGT
Source organism: Nesogale talazaci (assembly GCA_004026705.1). Taxonomy (NCBI): domain Eukaryota; kingdom Metazoa; phylum Chordata; class Mammalia; order Afrosoricida; family Tenrecidae; genus Nesogale; species Nesogale talazaci. The sequence goes on along the minus strand of PVJH01017540.1, from coordinate 32,415 downwards.
TCCATTCCTCTTGCATATAAAACTTTCCCTTATATCCATATGTATGTTTATGAATTTGTTTCTCTAGTCTACCCAGACTAACACACACCCTCACCCCCATACTTCCGTTTTCCCACCTCCCCTTCTCCTGTGTCCCTCTGGAACCACTGGTTCCATTGTTTTCATCTCTGAATTGTTTATCCCACCTATCCTATCTAGATAGACATGCAGAGAAATTAATAAGCACAAAAACAAACAAAACAAAAAGAGACAAAACCAACAAAAAATCAAAATAATAACAGCAAAAAGAAATCTAATGACAAAAATGGAAAAAGCCTACAACTAGTTCTAGGTCTGTTTTTTGACCTTATTAGGAGTGTTTTCCAAATCTGATAGGGCACCACACTCTATCCCCAAAGTCTGCTTTTGGTGTTCCTAGGGGATTTCATCCCTTTGCTCCCCTTGCTGCTCTGTTGCATGCCCTTAGTGTTTTGCTCCACTGTGATGAGGCCATATCAGGCACAGTTCCCGCACTGGGTCTCCAGTGTTGTACCCTGAAGTGATATGGTTCAGTGAGGGTCTACCAGACAGCTTCAAAGTATGGACTTGCAAATTCCCAGAGGTACTTCCGGGTGGATTTGGTTTGTACTGCCCAGGGACTGGAACACACAGTATTGGGTCAGTAAATGCTGGCTGAATTAGGATGAGGGCACACATCTGTTAAAATCACACTGAAACTCTATTGCTAAAGGGTAAATTCTGGCTATACCACTCACCATCTTTACCACTTTGGGTAAATTACAAGACCTCCCTATTTTCATAGTCTGATCTGTAAAGTAGAGAGTACAGTAATCCCACACCAAACAGTTGTTGTAAGCTTTACAGAATTTTAGTATGTGAATATCACAAACATGAGTTCATAAACTAACTTATGCTTTTTATTTTGCTTTTATTTTTTTTTAAATCACTTTATTGGGGGCTCATACAACTCTCCACAATCCATACATGCATCCATTGAGTCAAGCACATTTGTATATTTGTTGCCATTATCATTCTCAAAACATTTCTTTCTACTTGAACCCTTGGTATCAGCTCCTCGTTTTTCCCTTCCCTTCTTGCCCCCCTCCTTCACAAACCCTGGATAATTTATAAATTACTATTATTTTTTTACGTCTTACATCATCTAATGTCTCCCTTTAACCACTTCTCTGTTGTCCATCCATCCTCAAGGGAGGGGGTTATGTGTAGATCATTGTGGTCAGTTACCCCTTTTTCCCCCTAATTCCCCTTCCCCTTCTGATACCCTTCGCCTGCTGATATCACTATTCTCACTATTGGTCCTGAGGGGTTTATGTGTCCTGGATTCCCTGTGTTCCAGTTCTTATCTGTACCAGTGTACATCCTCTGGTCTAGTCAGATTTATAAGGTAGAATTAGGATAATGACAGTGGGGTGCAGGAAGCATTAAGCAACTAGAAGAAAGTTGTAGTTTATGAACTCATTACTATACTGCACCCTGACTGGCTCATCTCCTCCCCGCATAAACTAACATATGTTAAATACTCAAAACTTATTGGAACAAAAGGGCACCCTGGTGACACTGATGAGTACATATTGGGTTGCTAACTACAAGGCAGGCAGTTGAAAGCCACTGACTGCTTTGCTGGATGAGGCGGTCCACGTCTATGAAAGATTTACAGGTTCAAGGCCAGAGATCTGGAGCAGATCAGAGAACCAGAGCAGAGCTCTTGTCTTCTCTTCCATGTGGATACCAAGCTGAGTCATTTTCTGAGGAGATCCTCAGCTGATGGCAACAAGGTGATCAAACTGCCTGTTCTCAACCCCAAACATCAGAATTACAGCCCTGAGGGTAGAGGGGGTGGGGAGGGGGATAGGAGCTGATAGCATGGACGACTATATAACCCCACTCAAGAGGCATGAACAACAGAGCTGTATGAGAGGTGATAGTGGATAGTGTAAGATAAGGCATTTAGGGCTGAGCCCCGGTGACGGTGGCGTAGTGGTTGTGCGCAGGACTGCGGCCCACTGGGATGGAGGTTCAATTCCAGCAGTGGGGCTGGGCCTCCTACTCCCACCACAGGAGAGTAGTGATGCTGCGCCCCCCCCCCAAAAAAAACAAAGATAAGGCATTTAAATAAATAAATAAATAACTGATTAAATAATGTTTCTAGAGGAATGGGGGTGGGGTGATAAAATGGAGCTGATATCAAGAAGTCCAAGACAAATGTTTTGAAACTGATTATAGTAGCAATTGTACAATACTGCTTGATGTGATTGAACTGTGAAATGTTATGGCTTGGGAACATGGGGAGTTGATAACAAAGGTCTAAGTCAAAGGAGGATGTTTCAAGAATATTATGACAACATATGTACAAATGTGGTCTGCGTACAATGGATGTATGTATTGATCATGATAAGAGTTGTATGAGCACCCAATGAAATGATTTTTAAAAAGGTACACCATGACTGTGTATGTGCTACCAATAAAATAATTGAAAGAGAAAAAAAAGATATGCAGACCCAGAAACCTTACATAGGGTCACTACGAGTTGGAATCATCTCAGTGATCATGGTTTCACAAAAAAAGAAAAATCATTAAAAAAAAGATGATAGACACAATGTATATCCACTCTAGTCAATGTTAACCCCAAGGGACTCTATTCAAATATCTATTCACTTTTATTAGAAACACTTCTGAGGTAATAGAGCAAAATGATATCAAGGTTTTTATACAATATTCACACAACATTTGTTTACACAAATTATTCATCATTTGTGACCTGCCCAAATTTCATTGTCATCATCATATATAATTGTAGTGGTCATGTGCTTATGTTAATTTCATGATTGAGATGTAGGGGTGGAGTCTAGCCTGTTAATCTGAAAATAGCCATTGAGTAGCCAATGAGGCCTCCGTGTGGGCATGGCTTTCTCCTGAGACATCTGGGAAATCTCCCGATACTATGCTGATGGAGATGAGAAGCTATATCCCCAGTTGTTGGGAGTTAGTCTCAGAGACAACAAACTACGGACAAGACAAAATGGCAGCATCCGAGGAGCTGAAGGAGCTGGAGGAGAGGCCACATGGCCTTGCTCTGATGGAACCAGACCTCTGAAGTTAAGAGAAGCCACGTGGAAACCCCTGCCAGCACTGAGTTGCTTCTACCACCACTGGATGCTGTTGATGGACCCTGAGCCCTAGAAGCGAGGAGCCATGAGGGGACCCCCCCAGCACCAGGACTCTGCACCCACTGGCCTGTGACTTCATGAGTCAGAAGGAGACGTTATAGACTGGTATCGGGCATATGGGCTAATATCGGACTTGTGACTTTGTACTGGACTGGGTTGGGATGCTTTCTTAATGTCCTATTCCGGGGCTGAGCTCCGGTGGCGTAGTGGTTGTGTGCGGGACTGCGGCCCACTGGGACGGAGGTTCAATTCCAGCAGTGGGGCTGGGCCTCCTACTCCCACCACCGGAGAGCAGTGATGCCCCCCCCCCAAAAAAAAAAAGAAAAGAAAAAGAAAAAAAAAGTCCTATTCCTCTTATATATAAACCATACTCTTATATCCATATGCGAGTCTATGTATTTGTTTCTCTAGTCTACCCAGACTAACGCAATAATTAATATGTATCAGATTCTTACCATGTCTTGGGAACACTGTAAGGCACTTTGTAAACATTGCCTTACTTAATCCTGTCAGTGTTTTTCAGGTAAATGATCGAGCCATGAAGGAGCAGACTTGAGCTCGTGATGTCTGTACCCACCTGGTCATTCTGTGGTGAGATCCAGCCAGTTGTTTCCCCAGAGTGACCCCCAAGAAACCCTGTGGGCGGCTCCACTCTGTCCTATGGGGCTGGGACGAGGCAGAATCTGGTCCACATCACACAACACCACCTCTCTGTTGCCACCCTCTGAAGCTATTGAAAATGAACTTGTAGGCACAAAAGAGTGTTCATTGTACTCTAATGTGGTCCTCTGGGAATGGAATCAAAATAGAGACTAGAACCTGGAATGAAATAGTCACTGCATCAAGCATTCATTTAAAGCAGTGGTTCTCTACCTTCCTAAGCCGAGACCCTTTAACACAATTCCTCATGTTGTGGTGACCCCCCCCACCATAAAATTATTTTCATTGCTACTTCATCACTGTCATTTTGCTACTGTTAGGATTGAGGCCACCCCTGTGAAAGGATCGGTCAACCCCCAAAGAGGTTGTGACCCACAGGTTGTGAACCGCTGATTTAGAGGGAAACATCCATAGCGTCCACAACTCAAACCCACACTTTGTTCCAAGGATGAAACGGAGACATTCTGCTCTCATAAAGACTTCCAGCCTCAGGAACCCACAGGGCAGTTCTACTCTGTCAGTTAGATCCATGAGCCGGCCTGGGTCTGATGGCAGTGAGATGGGTGTTTTCTGGTTGGGGTAGGTACGTGGGGGGGGTGGGGGGTGGGGGAAGAGGCACTAACTAGGGCACAGAGTCCTCCCACCTTGGTCCTCTTCCAGCTGGGTGCCTTTGACAAAGAGTTTTCCCTACAGGAGTCTCATTTCTTCACCTGAAAAAAGAAGAAGCTGTTCGTTTACAGTGTCGGGGACACTCCCCAAAGAAGTTCCCTGAGGTGCTTGTCAAATAACTCAGAATACTAAACCTCCATGAAAAGGGGCTGGCTTGGCACCCACTTGGCTGATTTTTGTGCTTACTTACACGCTCGTTTGTTTACTTACACAAGAGCCCAAAGTTCTTGTCTTCAAGGACAGTGGGGGAAGGGGGACTTGTCGGCTTTATCGTTCCATAGCTGTGATTCTGTAAGGGGAATGATCCACCCTCCCCTTCCACAGAGGGGTTACTGGCGGTAAGATAAGACCTTGGGAATGTTTTGGTTCGCAGGCTCTCCCCCAAGCTGGGGTGGGATCGGGATAAGTGTTTATGAAATAGATAGGTACTTCTCACAAGTCAGCAAGATGATCAGGTCCAGGAGAAACAAAACCTAGCTGTGTGCTGCTCTGCGCCATGAACATTCTTCTCCTCAACTCTTCTGATGTGTGCGTTCAGATGAACGCTGCCAAGCCACTTGCCTCGACATTCCGTCCTGGCATGATTGTGCACTGCTTGCAACGGGGGAGGCTGAGGACACCGGGACAACAGACTGAAGAACACAAGCTCCTCCAGGCTTCCTTTCACTCTCTAAGAATCTTTACACTGTCCCTGAGACAGGAAGACAGCCCCAGACCGCGGGCCAGCAGTTCCCCCTTCAGGGACTGGCCTCTTCCCTCCCATTTCCTTAAAGAATAGAGAAAAGCAGAAAAACATGGGAAATAGTATGTCCAAAGGACAAGCATACTGTGTCAATTTCTCAGAGGGCCTCTAGCCAAAACCTCATTTTATTTTCATGTATATGGGAGACTCTGGCTAGATCCTCAGGCCAGCACCTATGAGGAGATGAGGAGATGCACTGTGAGCAGGCGCTAAGTAGATTTCAACCCCTTGGCCACCCTGCCTTGAGTTCCAAAAGTTCCACCTTACAGTGGAATTATAGGGTCTCTCTAGATATCAGAATCTTTTCAACTAACTTCATACACCCGTGGAATTCCTTCTGTGCACAGACTAAGTAGAAACAAAACAAAATCCATGGCAAATGACCTCTTTATAAAAGCCTGAAATAAAAATACTGTTTCTTCTAAAGAGGAGAAGAGACTGACCCAAGCAAAGCCACCCAAGTGGCTTCCCTCGCTTCTGCACACACGTTTCCATGTGCAGAACCCTGAGGCCTTTTTTTTCCATTTTCTGATGGCGTTGAAGCAAATCTGATTCCCGTCCTTTCCAACAAATCTCGGATTTCTTAGAGTCAAGGCTTATGCTGAGGAAGTTTAAGCAACAGCAACAACAGTACAGAGTCCATCCTGGGCAAACATGACTGAACAGAGCATGCTAAACCTCCGACATGTCTTCTTCATGGGAGGCTCATCCCTCCCTCTTGCTGCTTGTGCTAGTCTGGGTAGACTAAAGAAACAAATTCATAGACATGCATATGGCTATATGGAAAAGATTTATATACAAGAGGAATGGGACATTGAGAAGCATCCCAACCCAGTTCAGTTCAAAGTCATAAGTGTAATATTAGCCCATATACCCGATACCAGTCTATAAAGTCTCCTTCCGACTCATGAAGTCACAGGCCAGTGGGTGCAGAGTCCCGGCCCTGGCAGAGGTCTCCCCATGGCTCCTCGTTTCCAGGGCTCAGGGTCCATAAACAGCATCCAATGGTGGAAGAGACAACCCAGCACTGGCAGGGGTCTCCATGTGGCTTCTCCAGCTTCAGAGGTCTGGTTCCATCAGGGTAAGGCCATGTGGCTTCTCCTCCGGCTCCTCCAGCCCCTTGAACACTGCCATCTAGTCTTGTCAGTTGAGCGACTCCCAACAACTGGGAAAAATGGTCTCTCCTCTCCACAAGGGAATTACCACGAGACTTCCCAGAATTCTCAGGAGAAAGCCATGCCCACACAGAGGTCTCCTTGGCTACTCATCCAAATTTGAGTCCCAAAGTCTACTGACAACCCCACCTTTGTCTCCAGACCTCATACCCCTCCTGAGAGCTTCGTTAAATAGACACTGAGGACTTAAAATAATTGAAAAGATCTAAGATGAAACTCCCTTCACTCCTAAATCTGCTCTTCCCCAGTCTGGAAGAGGCAGCACCAGTTGGTCACCCAGATGCTCAAATGAAAGCAACTACATCTACTGTTAACCCCTTCCTCTCTTTTTTTATCCCACCCCAACTCCTTTCCTTTAGATCTAATCTAAGTGCAACTCTAATCTGTCAACTCTGACCTTCAAAAATGCCTTCGGATTATGCTCCATGCATATCCCCTACTTCCATGTGCAGTGTTTTCTGTGCATGTGTTGATGAATTTCTTGTGTTAGATTTTTTCACTCACCCCAAAGACTGTTTTGTCTTTCAGAAAGGTGAATCCACTCTTCCCTTTTAAACAGTATTTTCAGGAGTGGGCCCCAGATATCAACCTGCGTTGCTAGCTCTCACATCTCATGGGAACAGAAATATCCTTTCCGGGTCCTCACCCCGTGTTGGAGTCAGTATCTTGAAGCAGTTGGTCTTCCCTCCTATGCTCTCCTTCTTTCCAAGCCATTCCCTATTCCACCCTCGCCTGCACACTAGTATTGATATTGATGGCTCTTGAAAGGCCAACATGGTTTCCTAATGACCAAACACAAAGGCTTCTCTCTAGACTGGGGGTTGGCAAACTGTGAGTGGCTCGTCAGCCACATGCAGCTCCTTCGTATGCACAAGTGATATGGAAGTAAAATGGAAAATGGAAATAAGACTATTATAGTTTCATTTTAAGAATATGATTCAGATATTAGTAACTTCACTTGTTTGTAAACATGTATACTTAAGGCTCTTGAATAATTTTTACATTGTTGTGAGGGACAAAACAATTGACTCTTCAGTCATATAAGTTTGCCAACCCCTCCTATAGATCAAGTCCGACTTGACCTCTCTGCTGACGGAACAGAGTGGATTTTTTCTTCTGCTGTGTATCTCTGCTTTGTGTCCTTGCGGCTCTGCCTGGAAAGTGTCAGACTTCTTTAGGGAGGCTCCCTGGTTCGGCTTCCCTGCTGGTTCTTCAGGCTCTGTCATCAAGGACACCTTGAATATGTGCAAATGTTACCGGACATTCTTTGCTGAAGGCAAAAGAAAGGGAACGAAACCTTATAACCACAGACAACACAATTCTTTAAAAATTTTCAAGAAGTTCTCTGATACCTTCAACACCTAAGTTTGGCCCTCTATCCTTCTCCTAGGACACACACACACACACACATATATATAAAACTATGGCTATATATATGTATATAGGTATAGATACATTCCTACGGCTCTAGCTGTCATCAATCTTTGATGGGTTTGTAAATGTGTATAGGCAGACCAACAATTTCAGTTCTCTACTGAATAAAAGGGTCTATTGAAATGAAGCATGTCACAAAAATAGTGTGGTTTTCCAGAACACATACAAGTTACGTTTGCACAGTAGTGTGGTGGTTACGTGATGGGCCACTAAACGCAAAGTTAAGTGACTCAAAACCACCAGCCTCTTCAGAACAAAAATAAGGCTTTCTATTCCTCTACCATGTTACAGGATCACTGTGGATCAGCATGAACTCAATGACAGTGTTCGGTTTGTTTGGGTTTTTTTTTTTTTGTTTTGGTTTGGTTTTTAATAATCTATTACGTATACAAAAATATTATGAAAAAAATTGAAACATTCTGAAAGTTTCCAAAACATGACAAGCAGACACCAGGGGAGGACTTGCTGTTGGAAAAATGGCACTAATAGATTTTCTAGACGGAATTGCTGACACACTTCCAATTTGCTACTTTAAAAAGGTAGTAATATTATAATAATAAAACGAAAAGCAACAAAATGAAGTATAACAGCACTTTAGACATTAACTAATCTGCAAACTCAAATATTGAATCCCTGAAAGGCATTGGTTCAGGATTTTCATTGTGTTGTCCCAAACCACGTATCACAAACCCTAGACCACTATCCCTGTCAGATACAATCTCCTTTGGAAAAAGGATTATCTTTGTTATGTTGATAGAAAAACAATGTAGAGTATGTTTTCAGCCAACAACTTTTAAGACTTGAAAAATATCGATTAGGCACAGAGAGGCGCACTCATAAGATGGCGATATATGCTTCATGAAGAGCAACACAGAACAGCGAAGCAGAAGTTGAAAAGAGACCTTGCCTCACATCTGACCCAGGGAGAAAGCTTTCCCCTAGAGAGGCCTCCTTGCATTCAAACTTCACTACAATCACCAAGGAGGAACTGTTTCACCCCAACTCCTGGACCACTCCCAACTTCCTCCTTGTCTCCTAGAATCAAGCCCTTTTTATCTCTCACCAGGAGTACAAAAGGGGCCTTCTCTTTGTTCTCCTAGTCTCCCACATTGTTCTCTTAAAGCCCATCCTCTACACACCTGGTCTTCACTGTGCTTCTACCTAACCCCATGCTCCCCCAAAGTATGTTTCAAAGAGAAAGAAATCTGTGTGATAGGTACAGAAAATTTTTTCATGACCTATTAAGTTGGGAAAAGAGTGAGAATTAATTAATTACTTCTCAGAGTTAAAATGTGCTTTGGAGCTCCAGCTAGAACATATGAATGAAGCATTTTATATACTATCTGGCAACAAAGGAGTCTAGCCTTTTAAAAAATATGCTTTGACAAATATGCAAGAAAGTGGATAGTGTCCAAATGTCAAAAGATATAGCATCGGGGTCTTAAAGGCTTGAAGTTAAACAACAAGCATCCAGGAGTTAACCACATGGAAAAAGCAAACCAGCCTGTTGATCATGAGTTATTGATGGGAGCTGGTATCCAGTATCAAAAGATTCAAAACAAACATTATATTAATGTGAAAGAGGGGGGTTGGAGCGGAGACCCAAAGCCCATCTTTGGACAATTGGACATTCCCCCACAGAAGGCTTACAAGGAACGGACGATTCAACCAGGATGCAGTATATCATTGATGAAATACACGTCATTCCTCTAGTCCCTGAATGCTTCTTCCACCACCACCCCCACACTACCATGACCCAGTTCTACCTTACAAATCCAGCTGGACCAGCGTACACACATTGGTACAGATAAGAACTCTCTGCATGCCCCCAGTAAGATGATTTATAAAAAGAGGGGGGGGGGAAGAGGAGCTTATACCAAGGGCTCAAGTAGAAGATATTTGGAAATGAAGATGGAGACGTGTACAAATACGCTCGACACAAGCGATGCATTGAATGCTATAAGAGCTGTAAGAGCCCCCAATAAAAACATTGAGGGGAAAAAAAGAACTCACTACACATTGAATTCAGGGCAGATAAGATTCTCAGGAACAGTAACGGGAGTAACGATATCATGAGGGTAGGGGGATGTTGAAGGGGAGGGGAGAAAGGGTAACCCATCACAAGTTCGGATATATAGTCCACCCACCCCAGGGGGATGAATAACAGAAATGTGATAAAGGGAGACAACAGACAGTGCAAAACACGAAATAGCAAAAATAATTTATAATTGATCAAACACTGAAGGTGGGAGGGTGGTATATGGAGGGGAGAAAAGAGGAGCTGGCACCAAGGGCTCAATTAGAAAGAAAATGTTTTGGAAATGTTGATAGCAACATATATATAAGTATGTTAATACAATTGAATCATGGATTGCTATAAGATTGGTAAAAGTCCCCCGACAGATGATAGATAGATAGATAGATAGATAGATAGATAGATAGATAGATAGATAGATAGATAGAAAATGCTTGTCTGTAAGGTAAAAATTAATTTCCTTCCTTTTCTCTTTCCTTCCTTTTCCTAGCTACTGTTCTTAATAAAGTGGGAGGAAAGCAGGGTGGGGTGTTCTGGATGCAGGATGTCCGGTTTAAATCCCAGTGTAGGATGTTCAAACTGTACAATCACTCAGAGCATGTGCTGGTTAGTCTCCATTTGCCCATCAGCAGGCTGCCCTCTACAGACTACATCACCCAGACTCCTTTGCCCTCTGACTGCCAGTTGAGTTTGGCCAATGGAAAGCGGATGTGGGAGACCAGAAGGTGGGAGAGGAGAAGATAGAATATTTCCCTGCTTCTCACTCCATTATGCTCCAGTGTTGGCTGTAACCTCGGTTCTCCAACAGCAGGGCCTGTCCAGGTCCTCTCCCCATGATTCTAGCTCATGTCAGACTCTGATGAACACTCTACCTCCCCTTTAGACTTCGGAGTGATAATGGTGTCCAGGTGTTGCCAGTCCCTGGAGACTTTATCATTGCTTGTCGATTCCCTTAACTCCGTTCACTTCTCCCATCCCTAAACTCTTCAAATAAACCCTCCCAGTATGCCATCTGTTTCTTGTTGGTACTCAGGCTGTTATAGAACATTAGTCCCCTTACAAAATGGGGCCTACCTTATGGAGCTGTTGAGAGCACTAAGTGCAAGTATATGAGTATGTCAAGCACCCAGTACAGTGTCTGGCACACAGCAGGACTCACTCCCTGAGAGATGATTCTCCCTTGGGTCTGTTTTTCACATAATCACACACTCAAGGATCCCCTTCCTCCTTTGCTAGTGATCCAGGCTGGGTCCCAACCACACCAAACCAGCTTTCATCGAGTCTATTCTGACTGATGATGACTGCAACATATGTCAGAGCAGACCTATGCTCCATAGGGGCTTTCAGTGACTAAATATTTGGAAGTGGGTTGTTTTGGGGTACGAGCCCCCATAATTAAATGGGTTCAAGGGGCAGTTGTGTAATTGAGGGGTAAAATTAAAGAGACATCAGACAAGATAAAGCATGCAATTGCTGGGCTCCAAGACTTCAACAGCCAGATCCACACAGAGAGACAGAATATGATTCCAACAAGGCTTATATACACTCTAGGGGGTGCACCAGTCCCTCTAATTACAGGTAACCATATGTGTAACAGGCAGGAGTTGTACTGCATGCACGCAATAGGAAAGGGGGACACTAGAGGCATACATATGACAGGAAGGCATACATGTAACAAGTTAAGGCCTAGAGACAAGATGGCAACCTAATCGTTGTCATCCCTGAGTTGGGCTCAGGGTTCTCCTTTAGGGAAATCATCCATTATCCTTATCAGAAGGACATGAGCTCTACTTTGGGAGTGGACAAGACTATTGGGTCTGATTGCTCTAGATGATTGATAACCTTCAGGCAGATGACCTTTAAGCAGTTGACCTCCAAGTGCACAGTCAGTGACCATGTTTTAGCAAGAAGGCCCTCAAGTTGGGCATCCGAAATAGGGACAACCTGGGGATTAACTTTTGTTCAGCCCAGATTGCCAAGCTTTCTTCTGAGGCCTCTCTGGATGAACTTGCTAATGAGGAGGAGAGCACATTAATTGTTTGCAGTACCCCAGCACTCCCAGAATGGCTAAGCACAAGGAAACAAGGCCAGGTGAAGTCCAGGATAACAAGAAAAAGTGTCCCGGGACCAGGTTCCTGTTGAGAACTAAACAACGGCATTGCCCTACCGGCCCTCCAAGTGGAGACTCTTAAGAGGGGCTCGAGCAACTCAGGGGTCAGGTGCCCTTGTGGTCAGCATTCCTTCTGGAAGAAAGCTGCCTCTGTAGCAGGCCCAGATGGTCTGTCCACCACACTGGTCCGATTGTTTCCTTCAGCTTACAAATCTATTCCTTTGTGTCCCCTATTAAATGACCCAGTAGTCTGGAATCAGGGGCTGCTCTGTGGAGGGAGAGGCCATGGGAACTGGGTTCCCAGTACATTCTTCAGTAGGCATAAATTAGGGACTTTTCTAAGGCTGTGAGTAGAAATGATGTGTTAGGAAACATGTAATGACTCTGCTCGTAAAAAAACTGTTTCTTGATAACCACTTGAAATACATGCCATTGTCATGGAAAGCCGTGTGTTGCATATGTTGAGCAGGCCAAGTCATACTCATGCTGCCATCAGAGTGAATTTCCATGTTGTCATCATCGACCACCCCTTTAAATAGACTCCAAGGAGGAGGAAATGCTTCCCATCCCTTCTGATGATCTGATTACTCTTAAGGACATTAAGGACACAGACCCCCTTCAGAAACAAACAAATCAAGTACATTACTCAACCCCTTAAACGTCATTCAAAGGCAAGTGTCTTCTCTGGTCCAGGAACTCTGTTACACAGATTTCACACCAGGTCTGAGATCCACCACATAAGAGGTGCCGGTGGGAGGACTTCTGAGTCCTGCCACCACCCTCTATTCTTGGGATTCGTGATGGAAAAAATGTACCAGCACCAGGAGCCACTGACTTGCTCTGCCACAAACCACCTCTCGTGACGAAATGGTCCATGATGGCATGGTCCAAATGGGAAAACGAGGAGGTCAAAGAGGGAATGCAGTGAGGAGAGGTTGTGGGCACTCTTGCAGGTGTGAACAGGGAACACTGCGTGACCCTCTTTACCTGAACTTCTCTGCTTCCCCCCAGGTGGGGTCTGGGGTCCCCGAGGCTATTGCAGGTTGAGTATTGTCTGGCATCAGCAGCACCGGATGCTCAGATATCACACAGTCTGTGAGGAAGGAGAGTGGTGTATTTACCCATCATACCTGCGGGCTTCAGTGAGGGCAGCAGCAGAGGATAAAAAGGAATGTGTCACACAGCAGCCACCAAATCAAATGCCTCTGCGCCTCAGGTACTCTTCAGGACATGCTGCAGCAGGCTGAGGCACAGTTCCAGGCATTTATTTTGAGAACTGCAGATCTGCAGAGATAGGGAAACTGCAGGTCTAAGCAAATCTCTGGGTCAAGTGAGGACACAGGTGGGTTGTGAATGGCATCCAAACACCTGGCCTGGAACTATTTGCAAAGACTCCAAGCTCTTGACCAGGGACTCTGAGTATCTTTTCTGGACTAGAGTGACAGGGTTAAGATCATAGCTTCCACATAGCACCTCAATGCTTTCAACTCTCACCACGAGACCCACCACCCCTTTAGAGGAGGCATCGGTGGCAGGCAGGATAGTATCCATGCAGGAAATTAATTGGAAATTTTTTAAAAAATGAAAACATCCTAATCAATGGAACCTGTAAAGTTTACCTTATATGACAAAAGAAACTTTTGGAGCCTTTTCCAAGGCCTCTAGGAACTGGAAAAGGCGAGGAAGTGGATTCTCCTTGGAGTTGTCAGAGCCCATGCATCCCTGAATTGTAAGATAACAAAAGTGTGTCATTGTAAGCTACCTCCTTTGTGGCAGGTTGTTGCAATAACAATGGGACACTAATGGTCATCGTGAGAGAGTATTGAGCCGATTCTCCCTAGGTTCCTGAAGTTTCCAATAAAAACAGTTCTGACGAAACCACTTTGTCTCTCTCCAACTCTAGACAAGGATGCCATTGCAGTGTGGTGTGGTCCCCCTTCTAATAACTTGGGGTTGCAGTGCTTTTCATAGCCAGACCCAAGGTACTCTCAGCGACACAGAGCGTTTCAGTGCATGTCATGGCTGTCCTACTTCATGGGGTAATACCCAGTCCTGAAGGCATTTTCTGGAATCAGAGAATGCCTCTGATTGAAGCTCTCCCCTCATCAATTAGAAAGTGAGTGTAAAGATATGACGACTCCTGGCATATGGCATATGGTTGGAACAAATGAAACCGAATCCTTGGTTTCTGTATGAGAAACATCAGCGGGTAGAAAGAGTGTCTCTGGAAGAATAGATCTTAGCCTACAATCAATACTCAATGGTCCCATTATGAAATTCCCTAATAGTATTTCCATCATAAGCATTAAGTATACTGTGATCAATTTTCTTTCTTTTACAACTGATTTTTTTTGTCACATTAGTAATTGCCTTGATTTTATTTGTTTAGTTTTCTAGGTCATCACCAAGATTGAATTTTCAGACTCTGGACCTGAATATAAATCTAGTCTCAAGGTGGCTAAATCAGGGGTGTGTGATGAGAGGTAATTGTACCAATTGTCTTCATTATCTCAGGGTGCTGTCACAATTACCGCAAGGGGGTGCTTCTGACAAACAAAATTATTTCTCACATTTTGGGAGCCTAGAAGTCAGGGCACCAGCCCTGGGGAAAGGTACTCTCTCTGTGACTCTGGAAGAAGGTGTTTTCCTCTTCTCAACACCTGTCCCTGGGTTCCTGGGTGATCTTTATGTGGTGTGGCCTCTATCTTGCCCTCTAGTTAGGCTCCCTTCTTTGGGCTTAATCTGCCCATTTTACACCTGCAAAATGATTGATTTAAGACACATCCTTCTTGATAGCCCCATGAACATAACACAGACAAGCTGATTCTCAAAGGGGATTATAATCACATGTATGTTGCTCTTGTTGTGACATTTGTGTATGACAGAATGAAACACTGCCCAGTCCTGTGCCGCCCTGACAAGTGTTCTTATGTTTGAGCCACTGTCAATCCATTTTGTCCCAGGTCTTCTTCCTCATTTTCACTGCCCCTCTGCTTTACCAAGCATGGCCTTCTCAAGGGACTGGTCTCTCCTGACAACATATTCAAAGGACGGTACTTGTGTTTCACCATCCATGTTTGTGTTTTTTTGGGGGGCGGGGCATCACTGCTCTCCGGTGGTGGGAGTAGGAGGCCCAGCCCCACTGCTGGAATTGAACCTCCACCCCAGTGGGCCGCAGTCCCGCGCATAACCACTACGCTACCGGGGCTCAGCCTCACCATCCATGTTTTAAAGGAGCATTCTGGCCAGACTCCTTCCAAGACAGATTTGTTTGTTCTTACAGCAGTCTGTAATGCTTTCAATATTCCCTGCAAGTACCATAATTCAAACTCATCGATTCTTCTTTGGTCTTCCTTATTCAATGTCTAACTTTCACATGCATATGAAGCGAGTGAAAGAACCATGGCTTGGGTCAAGTGCACTTTAGTCTTCCAATCACACCGGTGCTTTCCAACACTTCAAAGAGGTCTTGTGAAGCCTGTTTCTCCAATGCAAAGTGTCATTTGCTCTCCTGACTGGTACTTCCATGAGTGCTAATTGTGGATTCAAGCAAGATGAAATCCTTAACAACTTCAAATTTCTCTCAGTTTTTCATGATGCTACCTACTGGTCCAGTTGCAAGGATTTTGTTTTTCTTTACATTGAGTTGTAATCTATTCTGAAATCCATATTGTAATCCATGCTGATCTTCATCAGGAAGAACTTATTCCTCCTCACTTTCAGCAACCAACACAGATAATTAACTAACTCTTCTCCCATCCTGATTATTTGCTCAACATACAGATTAAGTAAGTATGATGAGAGAACGCATCCCAGGCACACACCTTTCCTCATTCCAAACAATGCAGTATGTCCTTGCTCTGTTCGCACAAGTGACCCTTGATCCATATACATGTTTGGCCATGTCCATATACATGAACACAAGGTAATGGTCTGGGGTTCCTTTTCTTCTTCCTAACCATAGTTTTTTGTTTTTTGTTTTTACAATCCACACAGTTGAATGCATTAGCACAGTCCATGAAACACAAGTAAAATTCTCTTTCAGCTAAGATCTATCTGACATCAGCAAGGATACCCGTTTTTCACATTCTTTTCTGAGTCCAGCCTGAACTTCTGACAGCTCCTTTGTCATGTCAGTGTACTGCTGCAACCAATTTTAGATGATCTTCAGCAAAGTGTTAATTGTATGTGATATTAATGATGCTGTTCTTTCATTTGAGCATTCTATGGGGTCACCTTTCTTTGGCATGGGAACAAACATGGATCTCTTCCAGCAGTTGGTCAAATAGCTTCCAAACGTCCTGGCATAAATGAGTAAGTGATTTCAGTGTGTCATCATCTTGTTGAAACATTTTAACTTGTATGCCCTCAATTCCTGGAGCCTTGTTTTTGGCTAATGCTTTTAATGCAGCTTTAATTTCTGCCTCCAACACCATTGGTTCTTGCTCATATGTTACCTCCTGAAATGTTTTTTTTTTTGGGGGGGGGGCATCACTGCTCTTCAGTGGTGGGAGTAGGAGGCCCAGTCCCACTGCTGGAATTGAACCTCCGTCCCAGTGGGCCACAGTCCCGCGCACAACCACTACGCCACTGGGGCTCAGCCCTCCTCCTGAAATGTGTGAGTGTGGATTAGTTCTTTTTGGTGTAGTAACTGTATATTACTTCCATTTTCTTTCAATGCTTCCTATGTAATTCAAAATTTGCCTATAGAATCTTTCAAAATTAACACCTGAGATTTGATTTTTTCCCCCAGTTCTTTCAGTTTAAGATAAGCTGAACACCTTACTTTTTGGCTTTTAAACTCTAGGACTTTACACATTTCACTATGATATTTGGCTTATTTTCTTAGGAGCTGCCCTTTATAGTGTTCTGTTCAGTTCTTTGAGAGAATCACTTCTTTCATTTTCTTTCATGATGCTACCATTAAGAGCAGGTTTTGGAGTCTCTGTGATCTCTACTTTGCTCTTTTCTTTCTTTTTTGTCTTTCCAAAGACCTTTTGACTTTTCATGCATTATATTCTTGATGTCCCCCACAGCTCATCAGGTCTTCTGTCACATATTCAATGAGTCAAATGTGCTCCTTAAACTTTTGAAATTCAGGTGGAATAGACTCAAGGTCATATTTTGGCTCTTGTGGACTTGTTTGAATTTTCTTCAGCTTCGATCTGAACTTATTGTGGTGGTTCAATGATATTATCTAAGCTTGCCTTTTTATGAAAGTGTAGGGATAGAGTTCAATCTGTAATGAGGTTACAACTTGATGATACCTCTTTGAGGTGACTGTCTTATAAGGAAAGAAACTAAGAACCTCTCTCTCTCTGCCCCTCTGCCTGCCTGCCTATTGGGACTCTGCTTCCAGGGTTGGCCCCAAACCCCGAGAGCAGTTGACATCCTGCCATGTTTCCATCAACCTGAGATCCATTTAGTTCAGTACCCACAGGCTCTGAACTTCCTACACCTGCATCACTTTCTGCGTCATCAGCCTATGTGAGTCTGAAGAGGGCCCTGACTTGCATCAGATTTGAGGACTTGAGTTGGACTGGGCTTAGATGCTTTATTTTGATATAAAAGGACTTGCTGATATAAAGCTCTTTCTTATGCAGATATGAGTGTCACTGGGTATGTTTCACTAGACAACTGACCTAACCACTTACATATTAGCAATTGCTGTTCTGTTCCACAATTGGCCCCTGACCTGTTTTGGTTACTAATATTGTGCTCCTCTATCATTTTTTTTGTTTTTGTTTTTTGGGGCATCACTGGCCTCTGGTGGTCATGGGAGCTACCCAGCTTTGCTCCTGGAGAGCCGCTGCTGGATTTGAACCGCTAAGTCTGTGGACCGCAGTCCTGCCCTCAATCACTATGCCACCGGGGCTCAGCCCCGAGCTCCTTTATCATTTGTACCCACAGATATATTCAATTTGTGGAGCAGTCCACATTGTTGAAGAAAAGATATTTGCAATGAAAAGCTATTTGTCTTGCAAGATTCTATCATATGATCTCCAGCATCATTTCTATCACCAAAACCTCATTTTCCAACCACTTATTCTTCCTCTTTGCTTCTAACTTTTGCCTTCCAATCACCATTAATTATCAATGAATCCTTATTCATGTTTGACCAATTTCAGACTGCAAAACTTTTCAACTTCTTCATTACTAGCTTTGGGCATTGGTGCCTGTGATAGGGTAGGTGTAGTGTGCCAACCTGACCAATAGGAACATGTGGGATTTATAAGGTCAGAGCTTGATTGGAGAGAAAAGAGATCAATATGGTTCAGCAAGGTCCAGCCCTCTCTCACTTACCCTCTGGTGATCAGACCAGTGTGATGCTGCTTTAGTTAGTTCTCTCCCTCAACGTGTGCGCTACACTACCTGTGGAACAGCCAACCATGGATCATGTTGCTAGAACTTGGGGTTCCTTTGAGACCTGCTTTGCTATGGTGCTGGTGTAGACATCAATTGAGCTAGAGGCTGGAAGATGCTGTTGTCTTGCATTGTTTGAGTTCAATGTCCCATCTGGACCAGCTTTGCTAAGCTCCTGAGCTGCTGTTAGTGGCCCGCCCTGTTGTTTGCTGCCTATAGCCAGAAGCATTGCTTAGGGAAGATTCAGCTGTCTGCTTCCTTGACCTTGGACCCAGCAGCCCTTTTGAGTTGAAGGACTTCCAGTACATTAACTTCTCCACAGATGTGAACTGAGCCCTTTGTACTGCTGTGTGGACTAATTAGCTATTATATTCCTTTATGGGATGTATGTGTATGTGTGCGTGTAGAGAAAGAGAGAGAGAGAGTAATGTAATTGTCAATTTGAGGATTAAGAGTGTGTGTGGGAAGGAGTCTAGCTTGTCAATCAGATCATAGCCAACGATATCACTGTGTGGTCATGGTCTTCTCCTAAGAGTTCTGGGAAATACTTACTCCTTGGAGGTGGGGGACTTTCTGCTTACACCCCAGGAGACATAGCAGCTGACAAGACACATGGACCCACCGTGATGCAGCCCTGAGTGCTGGATAAGCCATGCAGAGACCCCTGACATGTTTCCA
Organism: Nesogale talazaci; assembly: GCA_004026705.1. Taxonomy (NCBI): domain Eukaryota; kingdom Metazoa; phylum Chordata; class Mammalia; order Afrosoricida; family Tenrecidae; genus Nesogale; species Nesogale talazaci. The sequence goes on along the minus strand of PVJH01017540.1, from coordinate 13,361 downwards.
ATGCCACTGAATCCAAAGACATTCTACCCACTGGCCTGTGATCTTCTACATTTGGCATGTATTTCATGAGTCTGAAGAGGACTTTATAGACTTTATAGATGGACATATGGGTTAATATCAGGCTTATGAACTTTATCTGGACTGAGCTGGAAGGTTTTCTCTATGTTCAATTGCTCTTGTATGTAAATTTATTTCTTATACACTACACAAATGTGTGTCCATGGATTTGTTTCTCTAGTCTACCGAGAGAGAGAGAGAGAGAGAGAGAGAGAGAGAGAGAACCCTGCCTACCATAGTGTCTGCATTTGAATAACAGTTGTATTGATTGAATTTCCCTGAATGCAGATAGATATAATCCTATCACAAACAGCACTGTACTTCAAGATAGATCTTGAAATGTCCTTTTGAGGATGAGTCCAATGCCATTCCTCTTGAGTGTGTTTTTTCCAGCATAGGAAACTATGATTTTCTGATTAAAAATGGTCAATACTATTTCATGTCAGCTCACTGATGCCTAGAATACCCCTTTTTATGCAGTCCACTTCATCTTTTACAATTTACAAATTTCCTAGATTTATATTTTATACATTCAAAATTCTGATGTTTGCAGCTATTTCTTCTCATTTTGAATCATGCCCTATTACCAAATGAAGGTCTCAAAAGCTTTACCCCCATAGGCTTTACTCAACGCAAGTCATTGTAGTCTACTCTACTTTGAGAAGGCAGTGCTTCCTCAGTCATATTTTGCTAGTCTTCCAACCTGAGAAGCTCATCTCTTGACACCATCTCTGACAATGTTTTCTTGTTACTCATGAGGTCTATAATATCTGACAATGTTTCGATTCTGCCCATCAGGTCTCCAGTGGCTGGACAAGCTATTCCGTTTCATTGTCTGTTCTCAGTCTGGAAGTTATGCTGGAACCTGTGTACTTTGGGTGACCTTGTTGACATGTGAAATACCAGTGACATAGCTTCCAACATTACAGCAACGCATACACCACCACAGTATGACAAACTGACACACAAGTGGTGGTTCATAAGTATGGAAGTTAGGATTTACAAAACAATTCAATCGCTAATATTATGTACAATATACAATATATGTATAATATGTACTGGGGGTACCCCGAAAACCTTGAGACTCGTTTGTTTTTTTGAGGTGAGGGGGATAGTGCATTTAGAGTCCATTCCACCAGGTCAGACTGTTAATCAAGCTTTATATTTAGAAGTTCTTAAACAATTGCATAACAGTGTGCTACAAAAAAGGCCTGCTTTATGGCACACGGGGGACTGGTTTTGCACAGTGCTCCTGCTCATGCAGTGTGTTAGACTGGATTGACTAGTGAAACAAATCTAGAGATGTTCATCTGTGTTTATTTGAGAACTTTATATCAAAGAGCAATTATATATTGAGAAAACATTCCAGGCCAGGCCAGATCAAGTCCGTAAGTCGAATATTAGCCCATATGCCTGATACCAGTCCATAACTTCCTCTCAGACTCACATAGCACATACATTGATGCCAAATGCCAGAAGATCACAGGCCGGTGGGTGCAAAGTCTCTGGTTCCAGTGGCAGTGGAAGCATCTCCACGAGGCTTCTCCAGCTCCTGAGAGTCTCAACAGCAGGAAAGTGAAGAAGAGAGAAGGTGTGGTCCTCCAGGAAAAAAGAGAGAAAGTTCCCAGAATCCTCATGAGAAAGTTATGCCCACAAGGCACCATCAGGCTGTGGCCCAATTGACAGGCTAGACTCCAACCCTTAACTCTATCAAGTTGACACAAGATTATTTAATTATCACATGCAGCCATCTCAGTGCACCAGATTTTGACAAAAAACAGCATGCCTCTCTTGCCCTGTGCACCTTACTTACCTGACCTCACTCTATGTGACTTCTTTTGGTTTCCATGAATGAAGAGGGACTTGAAAGGATAGCAATTTGATGGCATAGAAGAGGTGAAGAAAAAATGAGGGAGGTGATATCAGTCATCCAAACAGATGAATTTGAAAAATGTTTCCATAAAGGAAATCACAGATTTGACAGGTGTATTACTGTTTATACTTGAGTATAAGCCGACCTGAATATCAGCTGAGGCACCTAATTTTACCAGAAAACCTGCATTTAAAATGTGCTGAAAAACTCAGCTTATACACGAACATATACAGTAAGTGTACTTTGAAGGTGGTAAGATTATTTTGTTAAAAAAATTGAAATACATAACTTTGAAACATCCTTGGGGGAGAGGGTTATAGCCTTGGATTTGTCAGTTAAGAAATACATTAAAGCCAGGCCTTTATTCTGCGTGAGTAAATTGATGAAATTGGACACAATGCATGACATTTTCAATGTATGCATACATTAAAAGATGTAGAAGTCAGAAGGCTGTGACTCTTGGTTGGTGGTCACCTGGCTTTGGCCCCAATGGAGATTAACCTGGTAGTTACTTGACCATTCTGAGTTAGCAGACAGCCTTAGAGGTTAGTGAGTTCATGACATCAGACACAGATCAGATGTTCATCAAATGGAATCCATGAACTGCTAAGGAACACCAAGATTTTCACATTTTGCCTCACACCACCAACACTGCCAACCTAGACCTAGAACTTGCCTATCATATACGTCATCAATGACTGGGGGCTCCCCATTCTACACCTGCTGCCCATTCCCCCTCTTTATTCCCCCTCCACAGTTCTGTGCAACCCTGGGAGGAGTTCTTTTTCCTTCTGCATCTTTAAATCACACATGAGGACATATCAGGTATGGCCTGGTCAGAAGCAGTGGAGTAAGCAGAAAAGCATTTGGCTATGCTTATTGAGGAGGGTGGTTGGATAGAAATAGGATCTTCTCTCTGGACAATAGTATGCTATGGATCTGTATGTATGATTTCAAATGCCATTTTACTTGTCTGGGTATCCCAATAGATTATTTAGTGAAAGACAAATAAGAAAGTAGGCCTCTTTTTTTAAAATCCAAATCCAACACTGAACTAGTATTCAATCACCAGAGACCCAAAACATCAGGTTTAGGACTCTAAATTTTATTCTTTTTTTTAAAGTCAACTCATTGGGGGCTCACACAGCTTTTATCCCAACACATACATGCATCTATTGCATCAAGCACATTTGTACATTTGTTGCCATATCATTTTCATAGTATTTTCTTCCTACTTGAGTCTTTGGTACCAGCTCCTCATTTTTTTAAAAACTGTATCCTTAAGCAGTGGAATTTGGTGCTAAGATCATCATTGCTCTTCGACACTTTGAAGAGTTCTTATACAGCTGATTTGCCCAACAAGGTGTTGCATTGTTTGATTTCTTGATTATTAGTCCTCTTTTTGTTGACTGCAGATTCAAATAAAATTAAATCTGAGACAAATCAAATCTTTTCTCTGTTTATCATGACATCTATTGGTTTGGTTTCATGGATTTTTACTTTCTTTATATTGAATTGCAATCCATAGTGAAGGCTGTAGGCTTTAATCTTCATCACTAAGTACTTCAAGTCTCTTGACTGTCAACAAATAAGAGTGTCACCTGTATATGCTGCTGTTAGGTCAGTTTCAATGTATAGCAACCCGATGAACAATAAAACAAAACACTCTCTGTCCTGTGCTCTCCTCACACTTGTCCGTATGTTGGAACCAGTCATCGCAGCCGCTGTGTCTTTCCATCTCGTTGAAAACCTTTCTCTTTTTTGCTACTCCTCCAGTTTACCAAGCATGATGTCCTTATCCGAGGACTGGTCTATCTTAATAGCATGTCCAAAATATAAAGACAGTCTCACCCTCCTTGCCTCTAAGAATCATTATAGCCATACTTCTTCCAAGACAGATTTGTTTACCCTTTTGGCAGTCCATGGGACTTTCAAGATTCTTTTTCAGCTCTGCAATTTAAATGCACTGGTTCTTCTTTGGCCTTCCTTATTTGATGTCCAACTTTCTTTTTTTTAATCATTTTATTGGGGCTCATACAACTCTTATCACAATCCATACATACATCGATTATATGTCAAGCACATTTGTTCATTTTTTGCCTTCATCATTCTCAAAACATTTTCTTCTAATTTAAGCCCTTGGTATCAAATCTTCATTCCTCCCCCCCCATACATCCCCTCCTTTATGAACCCTTGATAATTTATAAATTATTATTTTGTCATATCTTTTTTTTTATTTTTTCATATCTTACACAGTCTGGTGTCTTCCTTCACCCACCTCCCCACTGTCCATCCCCCAGGGAGAAGATTATATGTAGATCCTTATAATAGGCTCACCCTTTCTACCCCACCTTCCCTCTCCCCTCCCTGCATTACCACTCTCACCTCTGGTCCTGAAGAGACCATCTGTCCTGGATTTCCTGTGTTTCCAGTTCCTATCTATACCAGTGTACATCCTCTGGTCTAGCCAGATTTGTAAGGTAGAACTGGGATCGGGGAGGTGGGGGGGAGGAAGAATTTAAGAACTGGAGGAAAGTTGTATGTTTCATTATTGCTACACTGCACCCTGACTAGCTCGTCTCCTCCCTGTGACGCTTTTGTAAGGGGATGCCCCATTACCAACAGATGTGTTTTGGCTCCCTAATCTCATTTCCTCTATCTACAATGATATAATTTTTGGTTCTTTGATGCCTGATACCTGATCCCTTTGACACCTTGTGGTCACACAGGCTTGTGTGCTTCTTCTGAGCTAGATGACCACTTGTTTACCTTCAAGTCTTTCAGACTCCAGATGCTATATTTTCTGATAGCCAGGAACCATCAGCTTTCTTCGCCACATTTGTTTATGTACACATTGACTTCAGCAATTGTGTCAGGAAGGTGAGCATCATGGAATACCAATTTAATAAAACAAAGTGTTTTTGCCTTGAGGAAGTAATTGAGTGGAGGCCCAATGTCCATCTGCTGCCTTACTACTAATCCTATAAATATATTCACCTAGCTCTATTTCCTCATGAGCATATATAAGTATATTCACCTATGTACATGCCTGTATTTAGACCTCTTTAAATATTCTTTTTCTCCTAGCTTTTTTCTCTATTTCCTTTTACTTTCCTCTTGTCCCTCTATCATTCTCGTCTTTCATTTGGGTTTCACTAATTTCTCTTGATTACTTTAGCCTTGATCAAACCCAAGCAGACCTCTCACACCCTCTCTGCCATTGATTTTGGATCACTTGTTGTTGCCTTGTCCCTGGGTTGGTCAACACCACTTCCTTTCATCTCTACGGGGGAAATATCACAAGATTTTCCAGAATTCCCAAGAGAAAGCCATGCCCTCACAGAGATCTCATTGGTTATGTCCAAATTGACAGGCTAGACTCCACTCTTAATCAAATTGCCACCAGAGTACATGACTGCCACAGGTAGTACCTAGTAAGAAAAGAAATAACTTTAAAATTATTCATTTCAAGTGAACTTATTAACATAGTTTGATGTATTTTATTATACCCTTGTATCAAAGTGATTACTCAAGTAGACAAGAAATTAGCACTAAATAGAATGTATGCATATAAAAAATTGACTGTGTATCATGTCCTAAAACTTATTCTTAGTTGCAAACAACAGAATTCACTCGTGTTAATTTAAGAAAGGATTTAATGAAACATATTGTTGTTGTCAGGTTCCATCAAATCAGTTTCAACCCCCAGCAATCCCATGAATAGCAGAATGAAACACTGCTCATTCTGCACTACTGTGCAATTGTTCTTAGGTTCAAGCCCCTCAATACAACCAGTGTATCAATTCATCTCCTTGAGGGCTCTTCCTCCCCTTCACTGCCCCTCTACTTTCTGATCGAGCATGGTGTGCCTCTCCAGGGACTGGTCTCTACAGACATTATGTCCAAAGCACATGAAACAGTCTTGCTATCCTTCTTCTAAGGTGCATTCTCAATGTACTTCTTCCAAGACAGATCTGCTTGTTCTTTTGATAAAACATGGTACCTTCAATATTCTGTGCCAGCACCACAATCCAAATCCATGGATTCTTCTTAGGTCTTCCTTATTCAATGTCCAACTTTCACATGTGAATGAAGTGATTGAGAATATCATGGCTTGACTCAGGGGTTGCTTAGTCCAATTTAAAGAAGGCTTGTGCAGCAGACTTACCCAGCTAAATGCATCACTTGAGATTAGGTAACTGCTTAATGCTGCAGGAAGGCCAGAGAGGCTGGCTAGTAGATGACGGAGGCAGCATCAAAGCTATCAGGGCCCGGACCTTCAGGAAGGATGCCTAGCCTTATTCTGGGACTTTCCTAGCAGGAATGTCACTGCCACCACCTCTCCCACCTACCATTCTTCACCTTTGATGATAGGGGCCCAATGCCAACTACAGATCTCTGCATAGTCTGCCACATCAAGTCTTGCACAGAATGTCTGTGTGGTAGAAAGTTTTATAGGCACCTTTAAAGAACACATAGTGCTTACAAAAATTTCAGAGACCAGAAAGTAGGAACCACAAAGCTGTCAAGACAATACCCTCTTCTGCCACAAACTCAACTCACTTCATAAAGCTGGTATCACTTTAATACCCCAAACCAAAAAAAAAAAGAGTGAAAGAGAATAAGATTATAAGCCAATTTCTATTGTGAATGTAGACGCAAACTTTCTTTTAAAATGTTTAACTAGTCAAATTCAGCACCATTTTAGAAAAAAGAAAGGGAGGGAGGGAGGAAGGAAGAACATTCATTGTGGCCAAGCAGGTTCTTTGGGGAGTCCAGAGGGTAAAGCAGAGTTAAAAGAACAATTCTAGAGTCAACATACTTACCATTTCCCAGTTGCGTGATCTTGGGCAACTTGCCTAAAAATCCTCTGCCTCTATCATGCCCCATAAGACTCTTGTCACATTCCGAAAAATCTCATTGCCATCCGGTCACTTGCAGTCCATAGAGACTCTGTAGAACAGGGTAGAAGATGCCCCGAGACACTAAAGCTTTATGGCTGCAGAATCCTTTATCTTTCTTACGCACAGAGCAGCTGGTAGGTTAGAACTGCTGACCTTGTTAGTAGCCCAATTGGAAATCTACCAGGGCTCCTTCATGTAGATTAAACGAGTAAAATCAGTAAAGAATTCAGGAGGAAGCCTTCATTTGTTGCCATGACCTTATCAAATTCAGAGATTTAGTGTCTAATAAGCAAAGATCAGTAGATGTTGGTCAAGGACAGTGACAAAACAGAAATTTCCTCCTTCCCTTGATGATTGAATGCTTTGTTCATCTGCCAAGACCTGCAGGACACCCAGGAACAAGATGGAACAAGATAGGTAGAACCCAGAATTAGCTGGGTTTTAAAATGTGGAAACAAAGAAATCATTGAATTGAACTCACATTTCCCTGAATAGGAATAATCAACTTTTTGCATCAGGCAAAATGGGAGCTGAAAGTCAAACTGATTTGTAGAAAATTCCAATACATTTGAACATCCTTTGGTCAGGGCGATACATTGTGCTGAGTGCAAAATGAAGATCGTGGCCGTCTGTACAAAAACAGGGAATAAAGTACAAGGGCGAAGTGCTAAAATGTAAGGCATTTCCCTTCCTCCATAGCCTCTAATCTTTTCAATATCCTTTAGTTGACTCCTTAAAGTCATTTTAAGTAAAATTAAATTTTATTGTATTTTTACCATTCATCTCTATTATGCAAAACTCTTTTTCAATATAAATATAAGAACTGGCATATGTGATCACCAAAAATTACACAATTTGTATTTCTTTTTTTGAAAATCTCTTTATTGGGGACTCGTACTACCAACACATCACAATCCATGCATAAATCCATTGTGTCAAGCACACTGGTGCATCTGTTGCTATGATCATTCTCAAAACGTTTGCTTCTACTTGAGCTCTTGGTGTCAGCTCCTCTTTTTTCCCCTCCCTCCTCCATCAACCCTGGGTAATTTATAAACTATGATTATTTTGTCATGTCTTACACTGTCTGACATCTCCCTTTACCCACTTCTCTGTTGTGCGGGGGTTATATGCAGATCATTGTGATCAGTTCTCCCTTTCTCCTCCACCTTCCCCTTTCCCTCCTGGTATCTATACTCCCATTATTGGTCCCGAGGGATTTATCCGTTCTGGGTTCCCTATGTTTCCGGTCCGATCTGTACCAGTGTGCATCCCCTGGTCTCGCTGGATTTGTAAGATAGAATTGGGATGATAGTGTTGGGGGGGAAGCACTAAAGAACTAGAGGAAGGTTGACATTCATCGGTGCTATACCGCACCCTGACCACAATTTGTATTTCAAAACTCACACAGGCCTTTCACCACAGTGGAAATGCTCAAACCTAACTTAACTATTTTTATTTCACTTTTAGCTTCCCTCTCTCTACTCTCGTGTTAGTCTGGGTAGACTAAAGAGACAAGTTAAAAAACACACATATGTGTATAAGAAAGAGGTTTATCCATAAGAGCAACTGTATATTAAGAAAACATCCCAACCCAGTTCAGTTCAAAGTCATAAGTTCGATATTAGCCTATATGTCCGACAGCAACCTATAAAGTCCTCTCCAGACTCACAAAGTATATGCAATGATGCTGAATGCAGGAAGATCACAGGTCAATGGGTACAGAGTCTTGTGTATCCAGTGGCAGTAGAAGCATCTCAGTGCTGGCACAGGACTCCCAGTGGCTCCTCCAGTTTTCAGGGCTCAGGGTCTCTCACATGCTGCCATGTGTCTGAGGGAATCATCCTTGTGTCTTGTCAGTAGAGAGTCTTCAAAGACTGAATCACGAGTCTCTCACCTCCAAAGGGGAAATACGGCTGAATTTCCCAGAATTCTCCAGAGAAAGCCACGCCCACACAGAGGTCTCCTTGGCTCTCTCCAGATTGACAGGCTAGACTCCACCCCTATACTCTTTTCCGGTGGTGGGAGTAGGAGGCCCAGCTTTTGCTCCTGTGGAGCCGCTGCTGGAATTGAACCTCCATCCCAGTGGGCCACAGTGTCGCACACAACCGCTACCCTACTGGGACTCAGCCTCCACCCCTGTACTCTTAATCCTCAAACTGACACCCCGATCATGAAAACGTGATCTCTGCTACATAGGGTCGCAATGAGGCTGAACCGACTTGACAAAAACTTACAACGAAAGTCTTAATGTTCCCCTTGCCCAGAACAGTAAACTACTTGATTCCAAGACATGCTGTCCATGCGTGTCAGAGTACAACTGTCCCCACAAGGTTTTCCATAACTGACTCATTCTGGGTGGTCCCAAGCCCGCAACCTTCTACTCAGCTGCCAAGTGCATTAACCATGTGCACCACCCGGGGACTCCTAGATAACTATTACTCTGACTAATTCCAAAGCCCCTGCATCTTGCTTCAAACACTGGCTCGTTTTCTGCTTAATTATTGCTTTTACCTTCGGCTCTTCTTAGCATTCTATCGATTAGACCGTTCAGGCAAAGAGAAAGTGCTGAAGTGCGCAGACTACTAACCAACAGAACCGATAGAATCCAATCCACGGTGCTCAAGTGAATTCTGATATATCGACCCTGTACCACTGAGCAGAATTACTCCAGAAGGTTTCCAGGCCCGTGTGACTCTCTATTTATCTATTAAATCACTTTATTGGGGGCACATCCAGCTCTTATCATAATGCACACATACATCCATTATGTCAAGCACATGTGTACATTGGCTGCCATTACCATTTTCAAAACATAGTCTTTCTGCTTGAGCCCTTACTATCAGCTCCTCATTTGCCCCTCCCTCATGAACCCTTGATAATTTATAAATTACTATCATTTTTTTCACGTCTTACACTGACCGATGTTTCCCGTCACCCACTCCTCTGTTGTCCGTCCCCAAGGGAGGGAGCTATAGGTAAATAAATGTGATTTGTTCCCTCTTTCTCCCCCCACCTTTCCCTCCCCCTCCTGGTATCACTACTCTCGATATTGATCCTGAGGGGTTTATCTGTCCTGGATCCCCTGTGTTTCCAACTCTTATCTGTTCATGCTCTGGTCTAGCTGGATTTTTAAAATAGAATTGGGGTCAAGATAGTAGGGGTGGGGGAGAGGGAGCATTGAAAACCTAGAGGAAAGTTGTATGCTTCATTGGTACTATACTGCAGCCTGACTGGCTCATCTCCTCCCCGAGACCCTCTATAAGGGCGTGTCCAGTTGCCTGTTGATGGACTTTGGGTCTCCACTCCACACTCACCCTCATTTCACTGTGTGACTTTTTAGGAAAGCATCTCCCTTTTGTGGAGTGGCTGGTGGGTTTCCACCTCACCTTACAGTTAGAACCCGAATGTTCCTCAACCAACCAACGGCAGATAGAAGACTCACAGTACATATACTAAAATACAACGCTTATTGCTTATCTTCATAACAATTCCATTCCTCGCCCTCAGCACACACAGCAAATGCAGGAAATCATGCTTTTCCACCTAAATCCACAATCCCTTGGGAAACCAGTGGACTGAATGAGCGGCCAACTCTGAGATGGGGGCGCCACCTTGTGCTCGGAAACGGAACAGCATGCCTCGGCTAGCTCTAAAGTTTGATTTGGTTCGAAGTTTGGGTCCCAAAGGATTTTAGCAAAGAACCCTGGTGCTGTAGTTACTGCTAAGCTCAGGGCCAGCAGTTTGAAACTACCAGCTGTTCCGCAGGAGAAAGAGAAGGCTTCCTACTCCAGCAAAGAACTACAGTCTCAGAAACGCACAGGGATCATCCATCCTACCCTGTTCTCTGGGCAGTGAGTGCATGGAGACAATCACCTCCACCCAAGCACCACACACCAGTCACCGTGGTGACCAAGGAGCCTCAACAAGAATTTATTTGGGGAATGAAGTCTTCTCCTAGACAAGTCACATTGTGCTTTCAAGTGTGATTAGCAGGTACCAGCTTTTAACCAGTCGTTTGTCTTTTGATTCCAGGTGATTTCCTTTTGGTTAATAAACACCAGAAACAGGATAAGCTGGCCCAGGGGGTGAAGAACTCTTTTGATAGAGAGGGCAAGGTGAGCTTACGCAGTAAGTGAAAGAGTCTCTGTCTCTCAGTCTGCTCTCCGATCTAGTGGAGACGGCATCTACTTCCTCTGCGAGAACCAGTAATGGGCGCTTGTCTATTGGCTTTGCTTTGCGCAGCAGTCCCTTTGCTAGAATGTATATTTATACGAAGTATAACCAGAAAAGAGCTGAGAGAGCATCTCCGTGGGGTGTCTGGGAAACGACCTTTGAACCATGGAATGCCAGGCGCTATTCATTTGTCTATTTCATTTATTAGATGCTGCCTGTGCGCACAAGGTAAATCACACAGGGTTCATTGACTGAAGGAGGTCACAGCTTGGTATTGGAGGCAGGTCAGTAAACAAATTACTTGTGTCCTACCCCTTGTAGAAGACCAGAATAACATTTGTTTCATTTTGGAACAGAAATATTAGACATCAAAGTGCCCGTGCACACAAAGAACTCCACGCGTAACAAATAGCACTCTACGGGAATCAGCTCCCCTGTGCAATCATACAATGGCGATGGAATGATTAATCCCACTACTTGGCGAGTCCTTCAGGAGAAATTCATTTCAGGGCTGTGGGTGAGGTGAGCTGCTCAGCTGGAGGAAGATGAGGCTGTCTGCTGCTGTCAGTCTTGACAGTCTGAGAAACCTGATGGGCAGGGCGTGCTGCTGGCGCAGAGGGTTACTCAGTGGGCTGCCGACTCTAAGATCAGCAGTGCAGGATGATCCGGTCCACTCCTGTGAAGATGGGCAGCCTGGGAAACCTAAACAGAGAGTCCTAGAGGGTCACCAAGAATCATCCAGTGACACGGGGGCAAGGGACTTGGTTTGGGTTCGTACCAGCCCATAGGCCAGACTTCTGGGCGATCAAGGCAGCCTGGGTGGTAGCTGGGGCAAGAGAAGACAGAGGGGGTTCACTGGGGAGAAGACTAGCCTGGGGGTGGAAGTTAAGTAGGAGTTTCCGTGGTTAACAAGTGGAGGTCTGGGCTGAAAACTCGATGGGGGCAATTCTAGCCTGTTGTACAAGAGTGTCAGGACTTGAAATGAACTGACAGCAGGTCTGGTTTTTGAGGGTGGGTTGGTTGGTTGGTTGATTGGTTTGTAGGTTGGTTGGTTGAACCTTTACAAGAGCAGTTTGCCAGGTCTGTCACGCATGGAGCTGCTGTGTGTGTGTGTGTGTGTGTGTGTTCAAACTTCCAGCCTCTCCCATCAGCAGCTTACCACTTAACCACTGCACAACCAGAACTCCTGCTGTGTAGCAAACCATTCCAAAATAGAATGGTTTAAAAAGACAACCATTTTATTTGCACATGGTAGGACACAAATTTGGAGAGAACTTCCGGTATAATCCGGACCTCACACTGTTTTGGTCAGATGGTGGCTGGGCCCCCCACCTCCACCGCGGATTGTCTCCCTTACATGCCCAATGCCTGAGCTTGGGCAGAGAGGGTTGGAAGAGGGTGGCCCCGGTCTCCGCCTGGCTGGCTGTCTTCTCAGCCAAACCCAAGAAGCCAGCATCCCCCAAGCAAAAGCTGCTGCAGATCTCTTACGCCCCCAAGCCCATGCTCACAGCCACCAAGTAGATGGCAACTTGGACATTCCAAAGAACGGTTTCCACTACGTTCGGTACCGCGGAAGAGAACACTGGGCCAGACCAGATTCAAGGAGAGGGTTCAGAATTCACCGAACTTTGTGTGTGTGTGTGTGTGTGTGTGTGTGTGGCATCACTGTCCTGGTGGTAGTAGGAAGCCCAGTCTTGCTCCTGGAGAGCTGCTGCTGGATTTGAATTGTCAACCCTCTGGGCCACAGTCCTGCACACAAACATTAGGCCACCAGGGCTCAGCCAATCCACTGAACTTGTAACAGAACTTTCTGAGCCAATTAAGTGTCAAGGCCAAAAATAAAAAACCACTTCGAAAAAGAAGAGTTAAGTTAGAGGGATTCTGATATTTGATTTAAAGCCCCCCGACAGAGCTACTATAAAGTCAGTGTAGGATTGGTGTCAGGATTAAAAAAAAAAAAAAAGACACAGAATCCACTGGCTCCTGGCGACCCCGCGTGGTTTAGAGTAGAATTGCACCCCCAAGGGTTTCCCAGTGGCTGCCAGACCTTTCTTTGGCTACTACTGTGTGTGGGTTCAAACCACCAACCTTTGGATTAGTTGTCAGGTGTTTAACCATGTATGCCACTCAGGTACTCCAGTGTAAGGGTTGGCACAGGTTAATAGAATAGCGTTCAAAACTAACCCAACTATCAATAGTGTGTGTGTGTGTGTGTGTGTGTGTGTGTGTGTGAGAGAGAGAGAGAGAGAGAGAGAAACTCCACTTTAATCACCCAGCGTCAGTTCAGCTGCAAAATGCCCTCTGGGGCAAGGCGGTGGAAAGAAACTTCCTAGCAGGCTTTAGTCCACTCA